>CM042758.1:379070-389842 GCA_022496165.2 Catalaphyllia jardinei | reverse complement strand
CCCCCCCCCCCCCCCCCCCCCCCCCCCCCCCCCCCCCCCATGAAAATTTTTAGTCACCTGAAAGGAGGGCTCTAAAAAAAATTGTTGGGCTAGGAGGTAGGGGCTCTGAAAATTTGTTTACTTTAAAACCAACACATGACGTCATCATACAGATTGGATGGTTTTCAACTCAACCATAGACCCTTTTCATAAATGGTTGCCAATTTAAAATTCTTTTGTATGCATTTAAATTAGCCTTACTAAACTCATTTGGGAGTAAAAATTCTTTTGAATTTTCAACTCAAAACGAGGTTAGTCAGGCTAATTTTAATAATCACAAAATAATTTATAATTGGCAGCCATTTATGAAAAGGGTCTATTTAATGACCTTTGCAACTCAGCTATATCACATGGTTTGCAGATATAAAAAATGTAGTCTCAGTATTTATTACACTCTTGTTCATCCCAAAAATGGAATGCGAAATGGTAAAACGTGTTTATATTTTGAATAGACCTACACCTGCAACTTTTGCAGGTAGGTCTTGAGTCAATTATGACTTTTGAAATGTTGCTAATTGGCATTGATTCAAGAAAAAAAGTCGGTACACTTTGTTAAACTACATTTAGCTCCCAAGACAAAAAAAGGATACATTAACTTTTTGTTATATAATTAATAAAATTACTGCAAGATTGAGGGCAGATGTACGGTTGCAGTTGTGCAAACCTGATCTGCAGGGAGCTGATTTAGTTTCTTGACTCAATTTTACACTCACTTCCCTGAATTTGTAAAAGTATTTAATTGAGCATCTTCTAGCCAAGCCTTCAAACTTAGTAACTATATATACAATCTTCTACCTAGTATTTTAACGTTCCAATTCGCAAATTGTGTAAAATTCCATTTTGGAAAGATTCCCGTACAAACACTATGTCAGGTCATGCCATTTATAGCATGGTTAGTAGAAAACTATTTACTGTCCGGGTTTGCGTGAGGCTGTTGCGTGATTGTTACAACCATCGTGACTAAAACTGGCTTGACTGGTATTTACATGAAAACGAGGCGCAGCTGAGAAAAAGCCCGGCGCTACCTCGTACAGTTCCTTTTCGTTAATTCAATATGGCCGCGAATGTAGCTTGCATTTTTCCCTTTATAAAAGCAGTTAGAACGACTATATTTGTTAAATACGCCTATTTATTGATAAGTTTATTATCTTTGCTGTCTAGTAGTACATTAGGAGATTCCAGAGGTAAGTAAGAAAGCAAAATATTTGAAAAACAGAACTGGTACTGAACCGACGCTTATATGAAGAATTCTGTTCTGTTGTGTTTCAGATTTTAAATATGTTACATGTGGTAGCGTTTTAAAGCTGCATAATCCAAAACACAATGTTCGTTTACATTCTCATGAGGTTAAATATGGTTCAGGGAGCGGGCAACAGGTAAGATGATGTACTGTTGAAGTTTGACTGAATATGATAGGTTTTCGCTCTGCAGCTCCTTTATACTCACAGCATGTTGCCCTAGCTAGTTTGCTTGTGTTTTATTTTTCAAGCGAGATTTTCGGACGAAAGAAAAAAATAGAGCTATGGAAGGCAGAATTTCCCTGATAATTTCACTGCACTCTCGGATATGCCACAGGTCCCAATCGTAATAAGCTTTTTTACTTAAATTTTTGGCTAGTTTTGACTAGGTTTTGTTCTCGTCAACATGGACCGGACGAAGTTTCAAACGTGCAAAGTTTAAATTTGGAGTTGCACAAATTCCAGCGTCCACGTTATTCACTGAAGTTACAGGAGCATGAAGGGTTCAGCTGTTGGCTTTATTCTTGAAAATAATATTTCATTTAGCTTAGATTTTTAAGAGATTACGAAACTTGAAGACACGGCTGGAACGCACGACAGCTATTAACCAAACTGTGAATCTTCAAATTCATATAGTTAGATTGCTTTTTTTCTCTCTCCTTTATTGCTTTTGCCAGGTTTTTATGGCTGTTTTAGTGACGAAAGAAATATCGGTGATAGATTCTATTTGTTACTATGGAAAAATCTTAGTAAAAATTATAGATCAGTTGCTCAACTCTAGTGAACTGTACGTGTAAGATTTCAATTCGCATGTGATGTTTCCGGTTGGTGAACTGGGGAGGGTTTTCCACTCACCAACACGGAAATAAAAATTTTTGAAAGAGATTGGATTTTGGATTGTGGAAATTGCTGCCATTTCTGTTTATAAAGAGACCGAAGTTCTTCCAATGAATCATATCATCTGTTGTTAAGATCATTGTACAGACTAAAAATAATAATATTTTGACACCTATGCTCATTGTTGAATAGCAAGACGTTTCTGTTATCAGCAGAAGGAATGAGTTTAAAACAAGTTTTCTCAACTGTTTGGACATCTGATATCTCATGAATTATTCACACAACAGGTGTAAAGATGTGATTGGTTTATTTTTAAAAAAGAAAATCAAAAATATGGAAATAGGTGGTCTTCCACACAAAACGATTTTTCTCCAAGAACTTAGAGCCACCAAATAAGTGATTGGTTTATTTTAAAAAAAGAAAATCAAAAATATGAAAATAGGACGTCTTCCGCACAAAATGATTTTTCTCCAAGAACTTAGAGCCACCAAATAATGTTATTGTCTTGAAATTCCACATAATTTATTTTTTTATTAACCATCATGGTAGTAACATAACAGGGCATCTGACAGGATGCGGTGGTGCGGATCCGCATAATTCACCTACCTCTGCATCCTCCGCATCCTTTGGGCTTTTTTCCGCATAAAACTAGAAAATTGCTACATATAAGCGAGAAAGTAAATGCTTATCATCCTCAGACGCAAAAATAGCGAAGAGATTGATCATTTTGAAGAAGTTATTCATCCAAAACAGTGACAAAAACGCACCTTTTCATTCGTAAACAATTTAATTTAATTACATGTAAACCTCATGATCCAGGTGTTCCATAGTCTTTTGATGAGCCTGGGTTCTAGTTTGGGACTTCTGGTGTCCAGTTTCCCTTGTCCGATTTAATGCCTGGTTACTAAGCTTCGGAGAGACTCAACTACAAAAACTATGGAAGACGAAATTGTGTTGAACAAGGAAATACCTCCCCATGAATGGCAGCAAAAGGTCAAACATGTCATAAAGGACAAAATTTCTCACGAAGACGTTAAAGTGTATTTTATACATCAAAAAACTAAGGGAATAGTTTTATCAATTTGATAAATTTCTGCATAATCTTGCGTCTTTTCCGCATAATCGTCACTTTCTTCCGCATAATTTCGCCGAAAATTTCCGCATAATTTTCCATTTTTTTCCGCATCCTATCAGATGGCCTGACATAAGAAAGTACATGTTAAAATGTTTCATTGTGTAAATGCTGCTAAGATTGCTTACTATAATATTGTGATAAATTTAGTCTGTTACAGGAGTAGAGAGTGCAGATGATGGCAACAGTTACTGGGTGGTCAGAGGGAAAACAGATGCGCCATGTAAACGAGGGTAAGATTATAACTCTTATCAAAGGACTGTATACAGAAGGCAGATCAGATACAGTAGAACTCTAGGGTAGTCGTTACTTAGCATGTTCATTACTCAGGAAGAGGTGCAATATCAAAGCTTTGTCAATAAATCTGACATTTGTGTGGAAGTACAGGGGTAGATGTCTTGTACTTTTTAAGCGGAATAAATAACCTCAGCTGCTTACTGTAAATTTACTAGCTGGTCAAAGCAGTAATGGATTATCACGTTACGTGAGAGGCATCACAACTTTATTATCCCGCATGTTAGAAATGAGCGTTTTAAGAGAACTTTTATAAATGAATGCTTGTTTTGTAGTTAGTTGTTAGCTAGATAGTTAGTTAATTAGTTGTCTGTATAACTCAATTGTTCCATTGTAACTAAACATGTCTGTCATTTAGAGTGTTTTCAGTAAAGACCTTTATTATCATCATCATCATCTTTTATCTGCCACACTGTAAATAATGATAAAAAAATAATATATTGGACATATCTCAAAGGTTGTGTTAACAATACACCTTCTAGTCATTGCTGCCATAAGAAAATAATTACACAAGTTTCCTTTGGCAGGATGCCTGTTAAGTGTGGCAGTACTTTAAGATTACAACACTTGGCGACCAAACGCAATCTTCACAGTCATCACTTTCAGTCGCCAATCTCTCATAACCAGGAAGTGAGTGCATTTGGTGAGAATGGACAAGGGGATGAAGGAGATCACTGGTCTGTTCTTTGTTCAACAAAGTTTTGGGAACGACAGGATAAAGTCAGATTTAAACATTCAGCAACTAAAGCGTAAGTGACTGATGAGACTGCCCGTCATTGGGTGCTGTTGATTGCATTGCAAGTCTCTACATTCATTCGTAGCTTAGTAGCCAGGCATTTGATCAGGAAAGAGTACAAGAAACAAGTAGATTTCCAAGCCTTGCTTGTGCTGGATTGATTTCTGTTGGAAGTGAGCAGCCATCGGCAACACTGTAGGCAATTTTGTGATGGAATGAAGATTCCCTGCTGAGTTATGTTCAGTTGCTCAAGAAAGGCAACATTAAACCAGTTAAAAGCTCTTTTAACGAAGGTTTAATGTAATTTTATGCTTAATATGAACAAAAGCAGCTCTTTTAGGAGACGCTAAACTCCCAAAAGCAGTGATCTATGTGTTTGGTGGTATAATTTTGTGAAGTTCTTATAAATTTGCTACACAGGTCTATACAGACTGTAAAATTTTCAATGATCAATGAAAAGTGTTAATTAAAACAAATTTATGCATGTTGTCCAGATGTCCTCGCAGATAATTTGTATTGCGTATTTTTATTCAAAAATTTTCAGCAAAACTGTGTGGCTTGTATGCCAGTGTTTACAGTAGTTTCTTTAAAAGTAAATCAGTTTGGGAATCAGATGGCTTTGAATGGTTGACACAGTAATTACTGAAAACAACAATGCAAAACTAGGCAGTATACAAACATACATACAAGTTTGTTTTTCTTCAAACAATTCTTTCACAATTTCACTTTTGCCACAATCACTTGATGATACTATGTCAAACAAAGCTGTTAAATGCTGGCATGAAATATTGACAAATGCACAAGATTGCTGTGGTTGGCAGCTTGATCTTTGAAAATGGAAAACTGGAACTGTCTTTATAATGGGAAATGGGTCTAATATTTTAAATGAAGCTAAATAAAAAGGTGATTGACCAGAATTTGTTTTTGTTGCAGTTATCTTCATATAACTGGAGATCAGTTTGGCCGACCCATTCACGGTCAAAGAGAAGTCAGTGGTTATAGTTATCCTGAAACAGGCAATGAATGGAAAGCAACGGTAAGGCTTGTGTTGATTGGCGGTTCGCTGTGTTTTGTTACCATTCACAGCAGACAATTATACTGTGTGAATTTTGCATGCAGACTTTTCACAAACCAGTTTAAAATATTACTTGTTTTAAAGTGCCAATGTAGTTCCTTTTAAAAGCAATATGAAACATATAATACAAAAATTCACAAACAACTCATTAGTGAGTACTAATATTAAAAAGATCCTGAGTTTATTAAATTTTATCAACATTCAGATTAACACACTTTTCTGTGATTACATGTAACACATACATTCTGGAAGTTGCAGTGGACCCATGACCCCAGGGAGGAGAAACTCTTAAATACAAAGGACTGGGCTGCTAGTTGAAAAATTTGAAAAGAATCCCAAAGAGGTACAATGTACCAAGATCTTGCTGAACTCTCTTAGAGTTACCAAAAACATTTTTTTAAACATCTAAGGGGTATGATGAGCATCTCTTTCCTTTGTATATGGGAGTTCTTTATTTAATCTCAAATTTACAGTGTAGCTGAAAAGCTACCACCGTCCATAAACATGCAAAAAGAAAGAATTTGGCCAATACACCTTGATACACCTTGATACACCTTGATCACACACTTGGTCAGTAACCCATATGTATAAACAAGGATGGGTGTACACTAATGTATCTAATCAAAGACAAACTTGTATTTTCCTTTCCCATACACGTGAGTCTAACAGCACTATTAGAAAATTATTTTTAATACTCCTAAACTCCATTACTATGATTTTCTTGTTGTTGTCTAATGCATACTTTCTTTGTGTTTCAGGAGGGAATTTATGTGAAACCTGACAACTGATTGTACAATGTAACATCAATTGATTCTGTTGTCCCCCCCCCCCCCCCCTCTTCCCCCCGCCACTTAGATGTACACTTTGCAATGGAGTTGGAGGAAGATGGCGATTTTATATTAACTTAGTATCAATTTGTAGCTTGGACTCATTATTTTTGCCATGGAGCATTGTTAGAGAAGAAACTTCAACAATAAAGAACTACTAAACTGGTGATAGTAAACATTGCAGTTCCTTTTCTGCTTCTACACAGTTTTGTCTGTGACAAACTTCTCCATACCCTCTCCTCTCACAGTGATAGCAGTGGGCCTTGAAAGAGTAAAACATTTCAAAGGTACGATAATCTGAGCTTGAACTTGAATGCTCAGCTTTAAGCAGGCACTGACTTGAGTCTCAGTGAATGTTGTGTTGTAGAACATAGCACACAGATGCACTGGTGCTTGGTAATCATATTCTACACAATATGGCTGTGGCTTGCTGTCTGTTGAGTGAAAGAGGGCCAATCAATTTCTTCATAAATTTGAAGTCCTATTTCAGGATTTAAAAAATAATAACAAACAGAAATAATACAGCTTCGATGTTCCACACCTGAGTATGTGTCTTTTATATACAGAGTTCTATTGATAGAAAGTGTAAATGGTAGAACCTACAGAAATAAAAGAAAACAGAGTTGGCTTTGAGAGGAAGAATTTGCACATTGTTTCACAAATAGCAAGAGACTGATAAGGGTTCTTACATTCTGTGTATCCACGCTTGACACATTTACGCAAACTGCAAGAAAGTAACAAGGTTAAAAAGTGGTTGACCTGACCTTCGAGTATTCGTTCACGCTTCGCGTGTTTAATCGCGCGCATGTGCACGCTACTGCGTGTTACGGCGACTTTGCTCGCGCGCTTGCGAGAAGCTGCCTTTGGTGTTGGGTGGATATTTTTCTTACCTATTTGACTAAATTTATACACGGAAATAGTTTGACAGCAAGAGATTGTTGAATTGCTGCTTTGACACTCATCGATGTACGGAGTAGTAGAGCTCATAGAATCTGAAAGACAAATGCGAAAAGTTGGGCACAACATGAGTGCACAGACCAGAGTCGGCAGAAAAATCACGAGATCACGAACAAATAAAATTTACTGACCGATGGTGTTCAGCTTGAAGCTTGCCGATTGAGTAAGAAGCATGGTAACTCCACACAGAAAAAGGCTTGCCTTGTGCAAATACATGTTGACGAATGCAATCAGGAGAAAGGTGCTTGAATGTGGCGAAGATCCGAGAAAGAGACAGACATCCGAGGTCAGAGTCTATTTCCGGACGTCACTTCAGCTGATCTGGCCCAAGGAGGGGAGCTTCTCTGCACAATAATTTAAGGGGGTTGGGGTAGGGTTTCACAGCTTCTCCCCAGTTAGTTTCAGCCTGCTTTTAGTTTCCTTTTCCGGTAACTATATTAAACAATTAGATTATGAGCTCGAGATTCCTATCACGTGATAGTTGACGAGGGCGCGGCCCGAGTCAACTATCACGCGATAGAAATCGAGAGCGAATAACCTAATTGCTTTACTATAAATGTACTAATCCAAAACTTTACCTAAATCCTCTTCACAGACCTTTCGGAAACGCCAACAAACGGCCCTCATTTCGTTAACAAGGGCGCGCACACTGCTACGCTACTCACTGTCTATCACAGAATAGATAGTAACGTAGACAATCAGAGGACGGCATTCTTCGTGATAGAACGCTACTAGATTTATACTAATGGAGAATATTCCATCATAGCTTTCTATGCAAATGTCTTGCTATGAGAAAAGCGTGGAAAAGCGGCCATGAAAAGTTGTTTGGTCTAGTACACAGGCGGAAACGAGTTATATGGGAGTGGCAGGTAGTTGCCGTTTAGTGATATTATTGGAACTCACGGTGTTTTGTTAAGAAACCTCCCAAAGGTTCATAATAAATGACGAAACAAAAGGTAAGAATTTATGGTTTTACAAAGTGACAAACCAGAGAGCCGGTTCATAGCCTTATCATGCTTTCTTTTTAATCTTCCCCCCTCTTCTCCGCAGAGGCCACTTTCTTGTTGTATTGACCCAGGAGCCATAATCAGGGACGGAGACCGTAAGTCTTGGGATCCGCGCGGACCCATGATATGGGACAATTTTTCTATTTTTAGAACAAATTGCGCCATCATGACGTCAAATTTCCGCGCTGATCCACGCATGTGTCTTGGGCTCTCGCGTGGATGTTGTCACGTTGCGTGATTAAATGGTGAGAGTTGCGAGTTTCTCTTGCCGATTTTTCACAGCTATGTCAGGGAATAAGGCAGAGAAGAAGAACCAAGGCTCTTTTATGTACTTTTATGCTTTGATTTAATGGAAAAGGTTAGTTTTTCAGGGTCGAGAATTTCTTTAATTTTGCGCTGTAAATGAACAAAATCCGCTCACCGGCTAGTTTTATACGCGTAAACTTTTGTGTTTGTTCTGTAGAGAAAAGTTCTGTGAGAAAACTGTTTACTTCGGTATCGAGTTAATTTGTGAGTTTGCCAAACAATGCTTTATCATAACCAAAACCAGTTTTTGATAGTTTCTTGTTGTTTCTGTTCGTTTGGCTGCTTTGCGAAAGTTTTTGAAAGTCTGACGCGTACGAGTAGCTCATTTGCATAGTGCACCGCGTGCACTTTCAAGTCCGACTCGGTGTTTTCAGATTGTCAACAAATCGTGACAAAGATTTGTTTCGTTGTCTTTTGTGCTGAGATGCTACAACAATTTTCACCAACGTTCGCCAAAAAGCTACTAACATCATTTGTGTTTCTTTCACAGTGAAACTTTACACTGCGAAAATAAAATAGACAAGGAGTTTTGTCTCAATCGAAAAAATCGAAATCTTTATTCCAGTTGATTAAAAACGTCGTCGTAACTTTTCTAATTATTTTTGCTGTATTCACATATTTTCAGCTAAGCTTTTAACATGTTCTAAAACATTAGTCAACCTTAAACATATTCAAAAACTAGAGATATTATGTGAGTTCGATGTACGTTTTCACACACTAAAGTGCGAAGTCCAATTTCTCATGTTTTCCTAGCTGTGCAAAACACGCATCAGCGAGCGCTCTTATTCATCGACAACAGACAATTTATTGGATTTTTACACAAATAAAACTAAGCAGCATCTACAGACATAAACCTATCGTCACTTATTGGGCCTAAACGCTGCTATATCCAAACATATCCAACTAGTTTTTTTCCCGTGTTATGGAAAAGCTGTTAATCTTCTTCATAGGTGAAATTTAGGTTAGAGTAATGTAAAGTTCTTGTAAAAGAAGCAGCCGAACTCAACTTGGTCAGCAATATAAAGCAGGACATACCTAAATTCGGCACTGTGTTCACTCAAACAGGAGCAACTTAAGACGAAAATACTTAAGCAATATTCCAACAGCCATGAAGGCGTTGAGTTGTGGGCCAAAAGCATAAACGATTTCGGAAATTTCGGACGCCATTTCACCTTCGCGACATCCGCGAAAATCCTCTCAGCAATTGTACGCGCGTGTGCCGCAGGCGATGGCGCAATTTGTTCTAAAAATAGAAAAATTGTCCCATATCATGGCGCCAACCCCAATACTAGAAATGGCGTGCGCTTACGGTCTCCGTCCCTGATTATGGCTCCTGATTGACCGTAGTTTGGAGACTGGGGAGAAAGATGAACGGAAGCGCGCGACATTTTCATCTTCCCATCGTCCCCTCTGCACCTTCTCTCTCAATACACCATTTTGCTAATGATCAGTTCCTTATGAATTGTAGGTAGATCCAGTCCTTTGTGGGGGCAAACGGCCAGTTTAGGACATAATATTTGAAATTGTAATTTTGCCCGTTTGCCCCCACAAAGGACTGGATCTACCCACAATTCACCAGGAACTGATCATTAGCAAAATGGTGTATTGACTTTCCGCCCCCCCCCCCCCCTCCCGTAGACTGGGCCTCTGGGGAGGAGAGAGAATCATCCTGTACCTCCTTACTCTTTAGAAGAGGAGACAACAGGTAAGATGGCAACAGTCAGTTATAAACCTAAGGTATAATTGAATGACAAGCAAATGACATGAAGTGTACTAATTGAGAAGGACATTGCGATTAAAGAGGAAACTGCCACATAACTTTAATCACTTTATTTTATGGCCTTTAACAAGCGCTTATGACGAGATTAAATTGAGTTCAAACAAGAGAAAATCTCTTGGTTCAAATCCTGCTGTATGCCACTACGCCATTACCTGTACTGTGTGTGCATTTTCAAATACAACAGTGATTTCGAAAACTTCTGATTTGACTTTTTGTTTCAAAATACCAAAATAATCTTTAATCATACTATTGTAATCAATGGACTCCAAAATACACCATCTCTTTACTACAAGGAACCCTAGGAATCATATTCCTCCATATAAAGCATTTGATAACACAAGATTTAATTGGAACAAGTCTGGTTTTCACTATCAGCGAGCTCCTTAAATTTAACCTTTACTGGCAAGCTTGTCATATGCAATCACATTCAACATTCAATCACACATTTTTTAGTCACGTTTGAGCCGGTAATACAAACAGAAACTTTGACTATTTTGAGTTGTCTTTTTCCACGCGGTTTTTGTAAAGGAAATGTAGTGGGTTC
>CM042758.1:353289-370682 GCA_022496165.2 Catalaphyllia jardinei | reverse complement strand
AATGAAACTCGGGCGTTATGTAACAGTAGACGACGGCGGTAACTAGGTCACGGAACGTTCGCATAAAGATTAAAATAATAATGAAACTCCTCACAACGAGAGCTTGGGCCGCCTGTGTCGAAACATGAGACTTTTCTCTATCTGTCACGTGGACTGTCTCAGACCAGTCATGATGATAGCCTGTGTCCTCTTCCCTCACTCTCACGCGCTTCGCTCACTCGTTTTTTCCTTTCTCCCTCCCTTCGACGCCTGCGCTTCGCGCGCTCGTTTTTTCCCTTCTACCTCCCCTTCGACGCCTGCCACGCAGACGATCATGATCACTAAACATACGACTTGTGATTTTGATCAGATGTCTACATTTGCCACTGTTATCTTTTGAGAATCCCTTACATGCGCCATTATTTGCTTCCATATTCAACAGTTTCTCAGTGACGACCCGGATAACGGCTGCAAAAGATTGGATTTTAGATTCTAAACGTTGAGACAAAAACCTCTTTCTCAATCCGTCACTTTCCAGGAATGAGGGTTGTCGTGGACTTATTAGCCTCATTCTGAAAAAACAGTGTTAGTGTTTGCAGTGGAATTCTTATCACAATTCTCCCGCGATAAGAATGCTGTCAGTGAAGGAGTTTAACTATGCGCAAAATGTTCGGCTTGCGCGTCGTTTACACACCAAACGGCGTCCACTTCTCTCGAGTGCACTACGTTTATTTACACTGGCTTACCTGCAAATTGGACTTCATTATATTTGCTTGACGCAGCAAAGCCGCTGAGGCAAAACGCGAGGAATACAAACAGAAGCATCGTCATTGCACTGATTTCTCTGACGACTTTCACCAAATATAAACCAATTCCACAATAATCACGCGAAAACCATGAAAAACAACACATCACATGGCTTTAGGTTTGATACGCAGGGAAGATTTGCTTGTTCGGGCCTGTAAAATCTACCAGATATTAAATGGCGCATCCCTACTGCGCACGATTTTCGCACAACACATGAAAAATGGTGGCTTTTACCAAACGGCTTGGCTTGCGAAAGACAAATTATTGTCTTTTCTCGGACACGAGAATATAGACCAATTTATATTTCTATTACAGAGTGAAATCTGAGCCCCAGATGGGATTTGAACCCACGACCCTCCGTGATCTAGTCGGACGCTCTAACCACTGAGCTACTGGAGACTCTATGCATGGTGAGCAAGGTTCAATTTATGGGTCTCGACTGGAACCGCATCACGCGGCTACACCGCCAAGTGACAGCGTGATGCTGTTAGTGAGTTCATGTGTGTCAGTCATTACTTGGCGGTGTAGCCGCGTGATGCGGTTCCAGTCGAGACCCATAAATTGACCCTTGCTCGCCATAGAGTCTCCAGTAGCTCAGTGGTTAGAGCGTCCGACTTGATCGCGGAGGGTCGTGAGTTCAAATCCCATCTGGGGCTCGGATTTTTTCCGAGTTCTCCAAACATTTAATTTATCATGTGTTTGTTGTGAAATCTATCACTGAAATGAGAACAAATCTGGTGTTCAGGAGAAATACTATATGCTTGAAATATATTGAACCCCTGTCAACTGAACATGGGTGCCTGTATCATAAAACGCACATCAAATCACTGATGTTGCAGTACATTGATGTTTTTCTCACTTCTCCCTCCTTTTCTGCTCTCACAAAGCATTAAGTGGATAGTTCAAATAAAAGCAGATAATTTAAGGAATAACGGGGTTTATTGAAGGTCTTCTGCTCCTAAACAAATACCGGGACCCCCCTTTTTGATTTCAAAATTTAAGTTCTCAACTGGTAATGTTTGAAAGAAAATCTATTGTGAGTTCTATTTCGATGGAATTACCTGGGTTTTTGGTGATATCTAGAATAATCAAGGCTGAGGGAGTAGGGCGGACGCTTAATGGCGGTAAAAAACAACCGACGTTTCGGCATAACTGTTTTCTTCAGGGTGTTGAAGTTGCCACGTAAAAGCTGCCACATTTTACGTGGCAGCTTAAACACCCTGAAAAAGGCAGTAATGCCGAAACGTCGGTTGTTTTATACCGCCATTAACGAGCCATTAAGCGTCTTACAAGAATATTTTAACTTTAACTTGTAGTTTAAAAGACGCTACGCGTGCAGTTTCTTCGATGCTATCAGACGGAGCCAAAGGCGGAGTATGAGCCTGATAACTCTAACCGAGACCTTGATTATTCTAGACATCATAAAAATCGAATCTAATAATTGTTTTATTACACATTTAACGAAAACCTGGAAGTCATGTTTTTGCTTCTTCACTGTTGACAAGGAACACAAAAAGTGCGAACTTGACATGATTGTCCTTAGAAATCACGCTCCGCAGTCATACATGACATGATTACCCGTGACCTTGAATGTCCTTGGCATAAGCAGCTAGATGACGTCACATGCTGATTTCGAAAAGTCACTCTACGATTTCGGCCAATCAGAAAGAGATGGAGAGTTCAATGAATAAAAATGATTGAATTCGTATAGCTATATGGTCTTTTAAACACATTGGATTTTGCATTTAAAACATAAAGTTAGGGATAAGCCATTTTTTAGGAAATGGAAAGGGGAGGTGGGGGGGGGGGGGGGGGGGGGAATTTTTTAAAAATTTTAAAAAAACAGTACGTGATGACGAAGTATACATACCTGGCTTTGAAATAGTCAGAAAAGATCGTAAAATTAACGGAAGGACTGGTGGTGGAGTATGTACATACGTTCGCACTAATCTGAACTATCGAATACGCAATGATTTAAATAATGATCTTTTGGAGTGTCTTTTCGTTGAAATCAGTAACCCACGAAGTACACCATTTCTGGTCGGTACTTGGTATCGACTCCCAAGTTCTCCACCCAATTGATTTAGCGAATTTGAGAATGTTATTGCAAAAATTGACGCGGAAAATAACGAATTATATTTGCTTGGTGATATCAACTGCAATTTGTTGCCTGAAGCAATTGCAGTTAATTCTTCTCATCTGATAAACATTTTCGATATATATGGTCTTAGTCAGTTAATCACTGAACCAACACGTGTCACCCCGGACTCAAAAACATTAATTGATTTATGCATAACGAACTCCCCAGAGAAGGTTACAAATTCCGGTGTCATTCACCTTGGCATAAGTGATCATTCTCTTGTTTTTTTTGTCACGTAAGACTCAATACTGCCGTACTGGCCCTCGCGTGATTGAAACACGGCAATTTAAACACTTTAACAGAGGAAAATTTTTAAGTGACCTCAATCAACTACCTTGGGCCAATGTTGATTTGTATTTTGATCCCAATGAAATGTGGCGTATATGGAAAGAAATGTTTCTTGGTTGCGTCGACAAACACGCACCACTTAAATCCAAAAGAATTCGAAAAAAACGATCTCCATGGATTACTAGAGAGTTACTGAACAAAATCCGAAAACGAGATTTCCTTAAAAAGAAGGCAATCTCCTCCAACAACCCGGCTATATGGGATCAATTTAGGTGTGCAAGAAATCAGGCAAATAACGCTATTAAACTCGCAAAAAAACTCTCTGTTTCTGACAACTTGGAAGCCAGCAAAGGTAATTTGCGCAAAACATGGAATGTTATCAACGAGCTAACTTCACGTAACAGTGGTAAGTCAACGAATATTTTGGAGATCAAAGTAGATAATAAAATAGCAAGTAACCCTATGGATATTGCGGAAACTATTAACGATCACTTTACTAATGTTGCGCAAATATTAGCACAAGATATTCCTGTTGTCGATGCTAATCCTGAGTCTTATTTAGAGCCCACTGACCATTTCCTGGAATTCTCTGGCCGCAGGAGACAGTATCCAAGAGAAAGTCTCGAGGTGGATTTTATACGTTTTAATAAACACAACATTAACTGAGATTACAAGGTCTTCGCAGGATCGCGAGTAAAGGCTAACTGAACTAGCAACGCTTCGAATTGACATATAGGGAGTGTATTTCCGGACACGTTCACATACCTCTGTGGTCAAAAGCTTAGATTACATGATTGCGTAATGAGAGTCCCAGTCCCCGACAACCATTCGTTTTCTCTGCAAATTCCGAGTGTTGATATTGTTTCTAACATTTTATCGAAAATTGATGAAAAGAAAGCCACCGGTCTTGATATGATTCCGAGTAAACTGTTGAAAATGGCTGCTAATATCGTCGCACCCTCTCTTACCTCAATATTCGCAAAGTCTATTCTAACTGGGATATATCCAAACGATTGGAAAACGGCCAAAGTGACTCCACTTTTTAAAAAGGGCATTAAATCTGACCCTAACAACTACAGGCCAATATCTGTAATCCCTATAATTTCGAAAGTTTTCGAAAGAATTGTTTGTAATCAACTTTTCCATTATCTAGATGATAATAAATTGCTACTGGGTTGCCAATCAGGGTTCCGTTCTCTACACAGTACGCTCACGGCTTTGCTTGAGGCAACAAATGCTTGGTCAGTAAACATCGACAATGGCCTTTTAAATGGCGTTGTCTTTATTGACCTTACTAAGGCATTCGATACCATTGATCATGAGATCATCTTGCGTAAAATGTCATATTTGGGTGTCGATCAGGCGGCCATAAAATGGTTCTCGTCGTACTTAAGTGGCCGAACCCAAAGATGTAATGTCAGTGGCAAACTATTATCTGCTCGTACCCTTAGTTGCGGCGTGCTGCAGGGTAGCATATTGGGTCCTTTGCTATTTTTAATTTACATTAATGATCTTCCCAACTCCCTGCGGGGCGCCGTACCAAGAATGTTTGCAGATGACACCAACCTTACGTTATCTGCTAAAACGTTAACAGAACTTAAGCTAGCTCTAACCCCTGAATTAAATAACCTTAGCCGTTTGCTGAAAGCTAACAAGCTCAGTCTAAATGTTGCTAAAACTGAGCTAATGATCATTGGATCAAGACAAAGGCTATCTGCCCAATGTGACGATGTAGAAATCAGAATTGATGACCAAATTATCAAGAGAGTCGTTCATACCAAATCCTTGGGTCTTACCATAGATGCTCACCTCTCATGGGGTAAACACGTTAAAGAGATTTGCAAGAAAGTCTGTTCAGCTATAGGCGCCCTAAAACGCGTGCGGCCGTTTATATCCAAAGAAACTGCAATTCTAATTTATAACACCTTAATTATGCCTCATTTTGATTACTGCAGCCCCGTCTGGGACTGTTTGAGTGGTTACTTGAGTGATAAGCTCCAAAAATTACAGAATCGCGCAGCCAGAGTTATTACTAAATCATCCTTTGATGCGAGCTCAAACCACCTTCTTTCCACCCTCAACTGGGAGAAGCTATCTCTTCGCCGAAAGAAACAAAAAGCCTTAATGATGTATAAAACCATGAACGACCTTGCTCCGGAATATCTACGAAGTCTTTTCTCTCAGCGTCACTCTGCTTACAACTTAAGAAACTCTGAGGGAAGGCTGACCCTGTCCAAACCAAGCACCAATTATTTGAAACGAAGCTTCTCTTACAGCGGGGCCATGCTATGGAATAACTTGCCCAAAAACTTAAAAAATGCTGCATCCGTTGAGCATTTTAAGCGAAATATCAAGAAGGTAGCTGATATATTGGATTCCCACACGGCAATCATGTAAAGCAGTTGTAATTAGTTTTAGTTTTTAACTTAGCTTAACTGATGATTTTCCGTGGATAAATAAAGATTTAAAAAAAAAAAGCATAAATGTTTCTCCTGTGGGTATGCATGATATTTTTGGGTGCACAATAGTTTATATAAGATCGTTCTTCAACTGAGTCAAATATTGAACCCGGATAGTACAAAGTACTTGGTCCGATTTTTTTCATGGCTCCTCTGGGGCGTGGCATGATTTGTTTCTTGTTTGGAAATTTCCTAACCTTCCCCCCAGCAAAGAGACTGGTTGTAAGAGCCGGCGAACTTCAAAGGATCGCGCCTCTGCACTCTCCCAACCAGATGATGATTCGTGGGCACTCTTTTTTATATTTCAGGGTTTAAGTTTAACATAACCGATATTTATCATCCGTGAGACACGAGAAAAGAAATAAAGTTACGCGAATTGTAAATGAACTGTAACCATTTTCATGTAAGTTTCGTGTGCCAGGCTTTTTTTCTACTTACCAAGGGTCCCCTGGGTTAAATTCTCTCGAAATTTTCAAGATATTTAGTGTGTTTAAAAATTATAATTCATTAGGAGAGTTAGATTACGAATCAATCAAGAAGTTCTTTGAGATTAATTTTGTGATAAAAATTAACGCTCTAAGTGAAAGACGTTTAGACCTTTCAACGGTCATTTTTAAGTTCGGTGGAAGAATAAAATTTCATTCATCAATTTACAGACCTTTGCTCAAGAATCAATCAAAACAGTTTTTTTTATTAATTGTTTATTCTCATTTCTAGCTCTTACAAGCGAGACACCGAGACTGTTTAATAATCACTCTACCCAATTTAACTATCTATTACCTTAAAACCTTAAAAAAGAAGCGTTCCATGCAATCCTTTGCAGCTGATTTTAATCTTCCCCTACACTCTCTAACAGTGGCTCAACAGGAAAACCATCCTCATTGTGACGATAAATCTCACCGAGATCACCATCCTTGTGGGACCATTTGTGCATCTCATCCAGTATGAGATCTTTTGCCCTGTTGCCGATTTGAAAAAGTGAATGTACCAGGGTCTGCTCATCCACTTCAGTCTCAATCAGCTCGTCGTCAGAGAGCGGCACGTAATAACAGCCAAGCTCAATGTCAAGAATGCGTGTCACCAAATCCCCATAGATTCTTAAACAACCGCCAAACTTCTCCTCCTCGTAAGACATGTTGTATACTTGCACGCAGATATCAGCAACGTCCTCCAGTCCTTCACACAAGGCTGGGGGATTCCTGCCTGTGCAAGAAAACTAGTGAGATCAGCTTGGTGAAACGCGCGGGCTCGGGTCGAGAGACGAGGATGCACGGTGCGCATTGAACATTGGGACTTTTCGACGCTTACTATATTCCGATATTGGGGGTTTTGCTGATTCATAAAACTCGTATTCCAACTCGTATTCAGTTTAATATCAACATCACTCTCTCTTTTCCTGTCGGAGTCAAGTAGCGCAAGCTTTCTCGAATAACCTTAAGCTACGTACTGAGCCACAAGTTGCTGAGCTGTGCTTATAAATCAAGGTTGTTTGTCTACCTATCTAGCTAAGTTTCATATAAGCAATTCCTTGTTGGTCAGGACTGAATACAGGCATCAAACAATTTCTCTGTCACGTGCTCTTCGACAGCGGTTATTTGAGTAAATATGGTAATTGTTTTACTGTGCTAAAGAGAGGGGTTTGGGGCGGAGTAGTGCAAAGTCATGACTCACCAGAGATGGTCTCGTTCAAAAGAACTTGGCCATTAACAGTCAAGGTAAACTGTACTCCCTGAAAATACAGAAATTCGATAAATAACTTATGACTTTCAGAAGTTTGCAAACAGGTTCTTCAAACTTTGTTATCCTTACACCACATCAAGTGATAATGAGTACAGGATCCATCTCCGCTGACAAGGAAACATGTTGGCTCTGGCGGTTACTGGAGAATGGTGGCACAGAGCAGAAGCCACGCATATCAAACATTTTTTGTATTCTGCATTTTGACTTACTTTTTTTTAATCTGAGCTTAAAATGACTCTGAGAAGGTGGTTGTAATCTCTTCAGACAAATATGGGTTTGTGACTTTAAACAAGTGTGGACAATTGAGTTCATTGATCGATTATCTTTACCGCTGTACACAACACATTGTATACTCACATATTCGGCCTCCACGTAAGTCAAGTTCATGCATACTGAAAGATAACAAGACAACACGCAGTTTGTACGATTCCTATTGGCTCAAAACATGCAATATTTCTGATCAATTATGCATAAGTTATATGGATCACCCTTACGAAGTTATACCTGTATAATTGTCTTGAATTATTTCTTCCAGGTCTACACAGCAGCCACATTGAGGCAAGTCCACAGTGGAGCAACCACAGTACTTATTGCGGGGGTCAATATCAACTGTGAGAAGAGAACGACCAAACGTCATGTCATTCTAAGAACAGTCCACACTCTACACGCTACACGAGGAAAGATCACGCGTGGATTTCCCCGAGTCCTAAATTAGAATCTAGAGATCGTGCGAGACACTGACCTCAGAAGATTTGTTCAGAATATACAGCTTATGGTTTGCATTCATTATCACTGTCACTTTTCTTTAGGAACACTGCTTGTCGTCTCTAAATTTTAGCGGCTAAATCTCATTCAGAGAGGAAAGAGAAGGGGATCAGAGAAACTATCTGCAGTTTTCACGCAGATCGTAAGATTGGGATATCGGAAAAGTTATCAGAAAGATTTTGCTGATTTTTCTAATCCTTACCTATGGCTTTATCGCTTGGTCGTGAACTTGCAAGGCCAACAAATAATGCGAGAGTTAAAACGAACAACATCTTCGTGCAAAAACTGCGTAGCGCTAAATAGAACGTGATCGTTGAATGGCCAAGATACCTGATATCTTTGTGTGGCAAGCTAATGGCCGGTCAAGGTTAACAAACAGGAAACTCTTCAATGGGGATGCTCTGGGTAAAAATAACAACGTTAAAACAAGATACTGGCACCTTGGCAGATGTCAAACTGTTGTACATTCTTCACAATCCGGGGGGGGGGGGGGAAACTACGATATGAAAAGGGCAGCGATATGTTCGTCGTCTCGGTCTGGGATATAAATATTTTGGCCTCACTAAGAGCGTTGATTACGAAACGCCACTAGCTTTAATTAGCTGTTAAAGTATCTTTTAGGGTGCACTTGAAAAATGAATAATAAAAAACTCTCCTATTCCTAATTTTAGGTTCAAAAATTTCTGCCGGTGTCTTAAGTCCTGTTTACTAGCGCTAGCGCGAACTCCTGTCCTGAACAGTAGCTGCATGGTAATCAAACCTATCTTGTTTTAAGTGGTGTCTTTGAGGATCAAACAAAAAAAAACAAGACAAAATGAGGTCTCTCGATAAAGATCAAGTTCCCCCCCCCCCCTAGATAGGTCCTTCACGGGTTTAATTTGAATTTTCCCACTAGCACCCCGACCTTTTCGCATGGGGAACCCCCGCCCTCCTCCCGAGTAATTTACATGCAAGAGAAAAGACCCACGAGGCTGAACAAGAAGGTAATCACTAGGCCTGGGAAAACAACGTAGGGGTAAATGAGGGGAAGGGAGAGAAGAGTTTTAATCCGGCAATCCTATATGGAATAGCAGCCGAGCAAAAGCAAAATTCAGTCAAGCCCAAAGCTATTACAGTGAATCTTAAGCATGCAATTTCTTCCCGCAATATATCTGCGTGTTGCTTGAAAGACGGCCAGAGACGCTATAATTGCATCAGTCTAATCCTATTTTGACACTTGGGTGGGTGGGAATTGAAATCGTTTTGTTTGAAGGGGGTCGAAGATCAGATCAAGGAGGGTAGGGAGAGTAAGTAACAAGGTGTCACATGGAGTTGCATTACGGGCTAAGACAGGGTATAGAACCCAGTGCCACCAAAATGATTGAATTGAGCGCAAGTCGTTAATACTTTTGGAACCTCAAGGGAGGGTGCTTTTTCGGGACAGGGCGCTTATTTCTTTTTTCACAAACAACCGAATGTTCAAAACAAAACTTGAAGAAGAAACCATTTTTTGAAGGAATTTTGTACTACATCAGTGGACGAAACACGGAGAAAGACCACTGTTTTTGTAATGCGGCATTGTGTATGTGAGAAGTTAAGGAAGATGAACTTCCATTGATGCATACTCTGACAGCGCTGTGATATTTTAATATTAGAGTAGCGGAGCATATTGACACACTAGAAGGTGCGAAGAGGCCCTTATTTGAAAAAGATGCTTATTGGAAGCAGGGGGCAAAGTCGAATCATGACGGTATTGCATATATAGAATTCTCCTTGAATAAAACGAATCCAGAAATATCTGGATCAAGGGAACAAAGACACCAGCCCCGTTCGCAGGGCGTTTCCCCGATCTCTAAGGGAAACGTCCTGGCTATATTACATAGACACCAAAGACCTTACTAGAATTTCGCCGATTTTTTTTAAGTTTGTGATTCGTAACCCATCTCCAGTCCCCAAGCCTTGCCGACCTTGTACAGTTAAAAAATTCTAAACTCGATCCAAGAGGGAAATTAATTAAGACAAGAGGTCTATAGAGTGCTATATTTGTACTGCGTCTTACATTTGCCCTAAAGTGTGATTATACAAATTGCCACAACTAAAGTAATCCGGTTTGTTTTGCTGTTTATGGAAAACTTAAAACCGTATTGTAGGCTTTCGCAATACCTCTACAGTCCTAAGCACAATCGTCTAAAAGATCAAGATCTATTAAAATTTCACGAAAAGAAACCTTCGTATTCAACAGTCCATTCAATACTGTATCTCACCAAGATCGTTCCAAAGGTACCCAGGAATCCTGCGATTGCTTAAACTTTGAATTAACTGTTTTAACTCGTTTCCCATAGGTCTTTTAGCATTATCCTGAATGTTAGATTTCATACATACTGACCCAGACAAAGTTTGCGTAAAGGTCTACTTTGATCTTTGAGACAGGCAACTTCATCTCGAGAGAGATGCCTGCTTACGTTTTTCAGTAAGAAATGAAGATGACGGTTTGGCCTTGACCAGTAATTTGGTAAGGTTTAAGAAGTCAGAGGATTGGGGAGCTAACAACTTGGTACAGGCCTAAAAGCCTTTTAGGGTCAGGATATCAGCTTACATGACGGAACAAATCTAAACCACGCCAGGCTGCATCTTGAAGTAGGCGTTAAGTGAAAAAAACGCTCCATCACACGGCTCTCACTGTTTTGTAGATGTGAATTCTCTCAAAAAGAGAAAAGACATGCTGATTGAAAAATATCACAGTTTTAGGGGATCAATGAGTTCCTTGTAGTCACTTTGAAGATGAATAGAAACGAGTCAAAAATGTTGTTAAAAATTATCTAAAATTTACATTATTTCATATATTGTCTTTCTCAACTTTCTCAACAAACATCACTCCAATATTCCACTGAGTTACAGTCCATGAGATCATTTAAATTTATTAGTACTATAAACTGCTGTCGATATTTAAACTCAAATTGAAAGTCAAGATTTAAAGAACTGACCGAGGGCATTGCTCCACTCTTCCACTGACCACAACATCGCATTGTGTAATCTGCGTTACAAGGATTTAACAGCTATGACAATTCAGAAAAACGGACAGAGAATAAACAAGGAAATAAAGTATATGGATCAAATGTGTTCGTCTTTGTTATAGAGAAAGGTGTCTGCTTCCGGAATTCAGCACTAGAGATGTTCAAACGAGTTTTAAAATAGTTTGTTGCACCAATTGTACATATACATTTCCCAGTAAGGAAAAGAGTAAGCATTGTTTGATTATTGCAAAGTTTCAGCTAGCTTGATTGACTGGAATAAAAAAGTTCTTAAATCGATGAATTTTAAAGAAAGTTTATGCCGCAATTTTGCATGGTTGAATAACGCTAGCTAGATAGGACGCCTTCAGTGTAAAGTTTCTGGTAAGATTTGACTTTCTGTAGGGCATTCTGTAGTTCAGTTCATGTTCTTTCTGATTCATGAAGCAATTCTGCCGTTGCTTGTCGATTAAGGATAAACAATTTCACAAGTTGCAATGGTTAAGACAATAATAAAACAGTTGATTTGTTTGCAGACAATTCATGAGTAAAAATTGCGTTTTTAACATAACAGTGTTGCACATGGCTCCTGATGACGATACCTTGGGACTTTGTCGCAGGCCCCAAACATGACTAGTTAGCAGTTGATAGCTGCTGATAGATTTTGATATATAGAAAAATGATCGACATTTTGGTTACATGCCCGTAATTAGCAAGCCAAGAACTGAATGGGGCAAAAACAAAACGTACTATAAAGCAATAATCGATTGGGCCTCACTGCCGACTGAGCTAAAGAAACTTATGCCGAAAAGAATTTTTAAATACAAACCAAAGCAGTTTTTACTTGATCATTTTAAACTTTGTTTACAGTAGACTTTTAATGCTATTTCTAGTTTTAATCCTTATTTTTAGCTTCGCGTTTTTAACTTTTATCATTTCTGTATTTTAGACTTTTCAATGTATGTTTTTAGACTTTTTATTTTCTAGAGGACCCTCCTGAAAACCACCACTAGGTGATTGGAGGCCTCCTCGTAAAATATTAGTTTATTATTATATATTATATATTATTATTATTATATATATTTCCGCTTTCGTGATATAAAAGGTTTTTACCCACCTATCTTCGTTCAGTGTACAAGTGCTTTTTCAAACAGAGTTCTCGCTCGACACCTCCCTCAGCGCCAACATGAAATCGTACTTGTTGGTCTGCTTCGTAGCTGTTGCCATCACGGATCACGGCCACAAAAGGATTCAAACACAGTTATATGCAAGAGTCGCATAAGCTCCAAGATGAAGCCCTTATTGCTTTAGATAACATGGAAGATCTAGGCTCTGGTGCTCCTCCAGATGCCGCGTCAGTCGTTCAACAGCAACCACCAAACCCCGGCCACGATTGTAATTGTGATACAGAATGTCAAGACCTCCATGATAATCGGCTCCCAAAGGAAATCCAGGTTAGTTCAACACAAGCTGAAATGATCACAACGACAAACAACCGGTTTGAAGCTCGAGAAGGCAAGCTTGAAAACGTTTTATTAAGTTTAGCATTCAGAAAGCCACTTCCTAGGACAAAATGCTTAAATTGATATTTTCTTGTCTCTTCTTTTTAGGACGAGCATAAATATCTCAGCTGTGAAAATTTCCCAGTGTTATGTCGTGATGCAGCCTCCATCTATCTGCCGCCAAAAGAACAAGGCAAAAAACAGAAGAAATACGTCTGTAAGCTAACCTTTGACTGCTGCCGTCATTGCAATGCGATGTTTTACAAATGCCTGGATAACAAGTCCAACACTTATGGATTTTGCATGCGCGACGCATACAGATGCACGTGTCAGTGCATTGATAAGCAATCATACCAGGAGCTGCCTATCCCTCCCCCACCAGCCCTCCCTCAGAGTGGCTAATGATTTTGTCGTTATGAGTATTCTTATACCAGCTTTGCAGCGGAGCAGTTTGCAGACAAAATATTCATTTTGGCTCTTTTTGCTGTAGTCGACAGCCATAGTAATGTAGCAGGTTCAAAGTCATGTAAACTACTAATAAATACATTTAAAATGAAGTATTTGATTTTAATTGTTCTTTGTTGATCTTTAAATTCTTCCCAGGCCTCCATTTTCTCTCCCCCTTATTAATCGTCACGGTGTATGTTTTTGTCCAAGAGAAAATAATTGCCGTAATAACCCACCGACTTGTGAGTTTACAATTCGAAATTATGCCCAAACTATGTTCTCAAAGCGAAAATTAAGTTACAGGAGGACTTACACAGCGAAGACTGTGCCTTCGAAAGATTTTGATCTGTTTTGTGGTGAAAGTTTAAACCTCCATCTTTACATATCATGGAAAAATCCAAAACTTGTGCAAAAATTTAAAAAAGGAGGTAACTGCACCTGTTGTGTAAGTTGTTATAATACACATTAAGGTTTGTTAGACCCAGCTCAATGATCACAATCAGAGGAAAATACTGCTCAGAGCTTTCATCTGATAGTCTTGCCCTTGACTAGAAGTTCAAACCAAATTAATTCACCTATGCGGTTAAATGGAGCAAAACTCGACAAAGTATTTCTTACCTAAAGTTTTATCGGAAAACAAGTTTTTTTATGCAGTAAATCCACTGGCCCGAAAAATTTAAGAAAGCGCTTTAACAAAGCAAACACAAAAAGCTTTGAACGCTGTCATGCGTTAAGGTGAGGTCATACTAATTCATTCTTAAGAGGCCAGGGAATATTTTCCTGATTTACTAACAAATTGTCATGACACCCACAAAAAATGTGGGGCAAAGATTCAAGTTAAACTCTGCTTAACTACTTAAATATGACCTGGTCATATTTAGCAAGCACCAATTTAACTCTCACATATTAAGAACAGTGGGTCTTTTGCTAATAAAAGGCTTCGTCTAGCAGCCCAGGATAAATCTAATATCTGCTACGAATTGAATTCCGTTCGCCTACCATTTCCTCTAATCGTAATATTCCTTTTCTATTACAAATAATTGTTCTGTACACCAAGTTCTTGCTAAGTGAATTTTTTGGCGCTTTTGATACAAACAGAAATTAAATGACCTGGCTTTGTCGTCTTACTTTGCCGCGCCCATTAACCGTTCGACGTTCGGTCGAGTATTTCCGAGAGAGGTGCAGCATTGCGGTTTATCACTATATCATGACTAATTATCACTTGTGATATATCAAGAAATATCTTGTATGTTTCTTGTAAGCAATGTTGATATTATCATGATTAATCAATGGTTTTTTTAGGGACTGATTTTTTGATATTCCGCATTAGGTTTTAATCATATAAGCATAATTTATCATGATATTATCAGAATATTTAATTAAGTAAGAATTTCTTCTTCCTCCTGTGATATAATGATAAATCATGATATTATCAGAATATTTAATTAAGTAAGAATTTCTTCTTCCCCCTGTGATATTGATAAATCATGATATTATCAGAATATTTAATTAAGTAAGAATTTCTTCTTCCCCCTGTGATATAGTGATAAATCATGATATTATCAGAACATTTTTATTAAGTAAGGTTTTCTTCTACCCGGTAATAGAGTGATCAATTGTGGTATTCTCTAGCTTTATTACTTCTAATTATTATTACATTCCTGTGATGATGGTATTCATACAATTTAAACAGAGCTTTTAAATACTTTCCAAAACGATTTCCAAACCCCCTTCCCAAAAAAGTCTTTATCATTAGTATTATTCCTTATCGTTACATAATGTTTATTGACAAACTTTGTCATAGTCACCTTCGTTAATATCAAGTCTTGCAAGCTTTGCCTTAGCTTCTTCCGACATTTCAGAGCATTTCCTTTTACGGAAACACAAGCTTTCACGTCCCTTGCCACTTTTCGGTTGGATATCCCCAAATCCAAGTGTCTGTAGTGAGTTAAGAATTGATTCCGCTGCTACAGTTGGGTACTTGTTGGTTTTACTGTCAGCAGTCGTTACTGATGGCATTAGATGCCTACCTGATATGTCACTTGCCTTTATTACTCTATCTTTAAATAGCAAAATTTTCTTAACATACTTGTCATATCGTTCAATCAAAATGTCTGCATGGAACATCTCTTCATAATTCACGCCCTGCGAAGCATTTTCTTGATAAGACACTTGATTGCTTGCTTGGATGCTATACTCATCTTCCAACTTCTCTTCAGGAGGCATTAGCGCAAACTTGGTCTGTATGACATGGTTGAGAATCGCGATTGCTGCACGTACTGTATTTTCTGAAATCATCTTCGGGATTTGTTTCGTACGCAGATCTTGGTTCTCTCCAGTTTCTTGAAATGCCTTTTCCACTGCAAAGTCCAGCACATGTAATATCATGCTTACTCGAGCCATTTGCCCTATGGCTTTCGCAATGATCCCGCGTCTGTTCTCATCATCCGGGATAGCCAGTTTTCGCCTCTTCAGATCGTCGTGATACTCTTCAAATTTTGCTTGGGCTTCTTGGCAGAAGGTATACGTGGTTTGGTTGCTATGCAAGTCCTTTATTATTTCGTATACACTTTTCAAGTTGGGGATATTTGGGTCTTTTGGTGTAAGTTCTTGATAGTCCACGTCTCTCTCTTTCGGGCATATAAATAGCTGCCGATCGTTAAACCCGTCAAAATCATCAAGAACCATCATTTTCATTACATACGCTGGCTGAATGAAACCGGTAATGTTGAGGCATGTTTTTTCCATTGTACATGAACCGTTTTTAAAGTCCCTGGTCCACTGTCCCCCACCGTTTAAAGCCAAAAGAGTTTTTCTGTCCATCGTGGAATTCGATTTGTACTGATCCAGCATGTTATAGAACTACATTAGCTCATCATAAGCTCCCAATATCTGATTTTTGTTATGAAACATCACTTGGTGAAGCTTTTCAAAGGAGAAATGGTCTACCATCAGCCTCGGTAATTCATGGTCTTGCGCGTTATCTTTGCATGGAAGCTCTAAATTCCTGTTGGAGTTCTCGCTGGATATCCATTACAGGTTTGGCTATCACGTTGAGACCAGCTGTTTTTTTCTGACCTTTCCTCGAGCAAACATTGAACCACACCATAGATGGCTCCTCCCAACACTCATTGATTTTCAAGGTACCATTTGTGCCAATAAACGACGCGGTGATAGTGAGTAACGGGAAAAAGATGTACTCGT
The DNA here is from genome assembly GCA_022496165.2 of Catalaphyllia jardinei. NCBI lineage: Eukaryota > Metazoa > Cnidaria > Anthozoa > Scleractinia > Caryophylliidae > Catalaphyllia > Catalaphyllia jardinei. The sequence continues at coordinate 354,361 of CM042758.1, read as the reverse complement.
CAGGACAACCTAAACTATTTGAATAGGCTTGCACCAACCGAAGTGTATTGTTAGCAACATCTCCCCATGGAAATGAAATTGATTGAGCTGCAGTTATGCGTTTGAAAATTAACTGTTTAGTCAAGTTTTCGGGAAGTTTCGTCAAAAGAGACATGCTGTCTTACCGGCTGAGAAACTTCTTTCAAGTAAAGCCTGTCAAATGAACGCACTTTCTGTTTTTAAGTTGTTCTTGTTCCCAGGTCACAATAGCTAGCATTACGGAATTTTCTTTCACCAATTAATTATTATATTTGTTTAGCGCCAAATGCAAAACACTGTCCCTTTACAACAACTAAAAGCTAACCATCACACAATAAGTAGCGTTACTTAATTTTCTCCACCAGTTAAGTATTGTCTTTGTTGAGGGGGGTGAATAGGGGTATGCAAATCCGCCAATCCGTGCCTTTTTTTCGCCAAATCCGTAGATCCGCCAAAATTTTTGTTCAAATCCGAAACCACAACCACATCCGAAAACATAAGTGTAAAGATTCAAAGGTAAACTGGTATATCCGAATGCCACTGTTAATTTCGCACAAATAGTAAAGAAGACAACATGCTTGATGACAATAACACAGAGTTTTAATGAACTTCTTTCGAAAAACTTTGAAAGAAAAAATAATTTGGATGAACTCATTAACATTCCGACCAAGGCTGAATTGAAGAAAGATCTGCGATCCAAATTTCGTTTAGGACTCAAGATCCGAACATAAGACAGCACAATCCGGAATCCGCGTCAAAAATTAGAGCTGATCCACGATCCACTATGTTTTCAAAATCCGCGAATTCGCTCGATTTTCCGCACAAATCCACAATCCGTGCTCCTTTTATGGCCAAATCCGTCGATCCGAAAGCCTATTCACCCCCCTCTTTGTTTAATGCCAAATGCAATAAAGCGCTGTCCCTTTACAACATCTGACAGCTACCGCAAGCAAACAGCAGTGAAAAACAACCTCACACAATAACTAGCGTTACTTAATTTATTTTCGACCAGTTAAGTGTTATATTTATTTAATGCCAAATGCAATACAGCGCT
>CM042758.1:330724-350121 GCA_022496165.2 Catalaphyllia jardinei | reverse complement strand
CATTTTGGAATAAGGTGTATTGAACATGACGCAAAGTGACCAAGTTCTTAAATTTGTGATACAGTTTTTTAATGCGCTTACATGAAGTATTGTCGCGTGTGGCGCTGGCGCAGCTAGCTGAGTGGACAGTGAGAGGAGCCCATCACTTGGAGCGTGCAACTACCCCATATTCCTGTCACGGAGTTTTCACACACTGATCTATTTTTAGTTTAAATTTACCGCGAATTCAGACCCCCGCAAGAACCTCTGTGACCAATCACAAGCACGGACATTTACTGACATTGAAATTTTCACAGGAAGATTTTTAAAAGAAAAAACAACCCGAGGCCGCACATTTTTTCCTTACCGATGCACGAGCATGTAGACTGAAACTAACGTATTTCACAGGAACAGAAGGCTAAAAATAGACCAGTCCGTAAAAAGGCCGTGACATAAGCTTAGTATAGGAGTTGTACGCTCTTAGTGATGGACTCCTGACAGTGACAAGAGAAGCTCTGACCAAGACTGTTACCTAACAAATATTTCAAGGAGCCCACAAGGGCAAAAGCCGAGAAGTTAGGAGCCCAACAGGTAATGTTTTGGGAGCTGCTGCAAAAAATCTAGGCGCCCAAAGCATTTTTTTTGGGTGCCCCAGGCTGCTGGGCTCGTGTTAGGCAGCAGCCTTGCTGACACTTACAAAAACAGTCAAGCGCGTAACCAGATTTGGGTATTGCGTTTTTTACATTTATTATCTGACAATAATTCAGGTAAAAAAAAACATAAGGACAGCATGCGGATTTTTCGATGCAAAATATAATTATCCTACCCACATTATGCCAAATGCGACTTGTACATTTTAAGTTATTCTAACATTTAAAAAAATTGTTCTTAATAAATTCTTAAAAATCTATTCAGTGTGCGCCTAATGTATACTTATTATGTTAAGAAAGAGTTTGGATTCAAACATATTCGAAAATAAGAACACTTAGTGTGAGTTTAAGTAAGCCGCAGGCTTTTTTTAACTTGTTTTTATACTTTGGTCTCTCTCGACGAACACAAGAAGATTAACTTCTAAAGATTTAGTAACTGCAAAGAATTGCTCACAAATAACTGGACAATCTTGAACGAGAAACAAGTCAAATGTTGTTCAACAATATCTCTTTGGACTGATGCCTTTGATACAATTTCATAAGCCTTCAGTCGTGAACACTTTTGCCAATAAACTTTTATATATAGAAAAACATTCCATAACTGTAGTAAAAAAGCTCAATTTTCAGGTAATATTTTACATAGGTACAATTTCAAACCAGGACATACACAATTGACTGTGGCTGTAATCAGTCTTCTGGATGCAAGAGAGAAACTCGGCCAGTTTACAAAGGCAAATGGTTGCTTACAACAAACTGTCGCTTTGTGAAGTTCGTCCAAAAGTATAATTACTTCTAAATCAATCAGGGGCGAAACAATGTCCCAAATAATTATTATTTTTACATTTCGTTTCTCACACGAAAAGCTAACAGAATTCCATGGAAAACAGATGACCCAGTCCACACCCCGTTCACACTGTCCCACAGTACGCCATTCATGTGATTACTGGAAACTAGTTCCCAGGTCTTTTAGTCTTCACCAAATATGTCTCCATCTCTAGACTCGGGTTCGTCAGCTTTGCTCGTGACGTAATCCTCTCGTAACTTGTCCAACTCGGCAAGTTCACGCTACGAAAACATGCAAACATTCATATTAGCATCATGTTACGCTGAAGGGAGGTCCTGACTACTGTGTTGCAAATTGATAAAAATATAATTTCTTCTAACTAACTATTAAAAATCCAGGCCGAGAAATTAAGACAAGACATGATAGTCTTGGAATGGTTCTCGGAACTCTTCGGAAATCTTCGGCAATGTCCTTATCCGAACATTGTCCGACACACCTTCGTATGCGAAAAAGCGTGTAAAACGCCATAATCTACCAACTTACCTTCACGATTTCCAAGTGATAAGCCCGCTTTGTTAGGATCTTCTGCATAGGGAAAGGGTTTAGCAACTGGAATGCAATCTGAATACAAACCACATAATTCATCACATTAATTTAGTACCAGGCACATCATTTAGTACAAGCCACATAAAATAGTACAAAGCAAATAATTTAGTACAAAATTTTGTACATATCACATAATAGAGAACTTTAGGCTGGCTAAATAAACAAGGTGTAATAATAAAAAATATAGCGAGCTACGTGACCGATATGAGCTCATAGTTTATTATTTGTATGATACAGAATTAGCTCAGGAACTCTTGATCATAAATGAATGGGAAAAAACAAGGGAATATTGACAACGGCGATGCAAAACCAAAATTTTAATACTAGTACTGAAGAAATACATCGCAATCAGTTGCAAGAATTCACATTCTGATCTTGGCACTGACCTGATATAATGTGTTTGCGTCAGTGACTTTTTCCGGCATCTGTCTCAGGAAGTTGAATATACTCATGTGATCTTGACACTTGAGCAATTGTTCTTCGCTGCTCTTGAAGACAGCCAGAGCAAACCGGAACAAAACCTGCAACACACACACAGGAACAAATAAATTATAGTATTTAGAGAGGATGTCACATCAGCCTAAACTTGTTTTCATGACTACCTTTCCACTGTCCTGCTCCGAATTAGAGTTTGTACTGTTGGATTTTGTGTTGGGACGAAAGTGGAGGAACCCGTGGAAAACTCCTCGGAGCAAGGCGAGAACTGACAACAAACACAACGCTTGCTACGCGGGCTAAACACAACCCACATATGGCACCGGGCCGGAACCGAGCACGGGCCACATTGCAGCAAGGCAAGCACTCTCACTACCGCTGAAACATAAATCCCACACGCGCGTCTAGAAGGTCGAAATAAGTATTACTGTTTGTGCATTTGAGAGGCCAACCTCTTCACTATTAGGATAATGTTTAACGCTAACTGACGTTGTTACATAACAATTAATTGATGTTTTTATAGCAACAACAAGATTCTGCCGATATAACAGACTTCCTAGTAATAGTTGGACTTAACTTAGAAATAGTTCTGGCCTAACCTCACCTTGTTTCCCTCGAAAAGAAAAGTGTCCCAGACTCGCAAAGTTGTCTGAAACAAGAAAGTATAGATCGCCGGTTTTCACGTAATGTGGTATAAGGGATCTAAATTTATATCTGTCTACGACTCTTCAGCTCAATAGCGCGCTTGGTTTGGAAACCACCGCAGTTTGAGGTTCAGAGTTACGGCGGTGCGTGACAAACTGATGGACATTACAGTCACGCAACGAAAAAAAGAAATAGAAAACTATTGAATTCAGTGAATAAAGTCAAGAAATTGTAATGTTATAGGACATAGGTAAAGAACACACGACTGCGTTTCCCCAAACTTCAGATATTCGTCGAAATGTTTTGCGCAAATTTACAGAGCCCAGTATGGAGCCGCCATGTTGTTGGAGCTCTCTACTCTACCATCATGGCGGCCGGGAAATAGTGTAAACATCTAGAACTTACTTAGGAAACCGATTTTCCGAACTGAACCACCAAATAGTTACAAATGCACTTTTTCTTAACGCTTTTAAAGCCCCTAAAAAGGCTAAAAACTACTAAATAATTGTATATTTTTCCACAAACGCGATCGTAGCGATTGAAATATGCTTTGGTTCAAAACCATGACTACTATTACTAGAAAATAATATCGAAGTTTTTTTTATTAGATAACACTTATTGACTGCAAATCACAAGAAACATAGCTTAACAAGGTCAAAACACCTCCGCTAGACAACAAACCTGCACTGGAAAACTATCCACGAAAATTGTCAAAAACCAGTTGAAAGTCACCAGTGACAAGTCTACACTGCCAATCAAACAAAACCAACATATAAGGGAGCTCATAACTACTAGAGCCGAAGAATTAGGTCTTGGAAACACAGAGCATTATCATAATTATTAATAATTGTATGTTCACTTTTTACGGAGGAAGGCCAGTGAGCTACCTCACTTATCTTTGTGTTAAGTCCGTCATAGAACTATTTACAGCTCTAGAGTGATCAACTTTTCATTTAATTTGCCCTTGGAATAACTCGTCAACTGACCCGAAAATAATGAAAATAATCAGTTTGGGAATATTGTCCTGATGTAGCACCGAGTTCTCCGAACTAACATAACAAGAACTGAACGACAGTCAGTAGGGAGAATTAACGCCTACATTACTGACATACTTGAGAGCGTCAAAGTGAGCGCTAAGTCTTGGTAGTTTTTCAGCCAGCAGATCTCTAAGCACTCTCTGATCCGCTTGTGATGCGATCAGTGTTTTGGAAAAGTAATCTCTTGGCAGAAGATGTTCAACAATGGCTTCTAGACACCTGTATTGAAGAGAGGGTCAGAAAAAGGTTAAAAAAAACACTGAAAAGGAAAACCCGGACTATTTACCGTTACATGCAAACGAAAACCAAGGCAGACTGGTAAGACGTAAGGCCAGAAAGAAAAAGAGAAAAGAGTTTTAAAAAGAACAAACAGCATCGGTAGCAGCATCAACGTCAACAGCAGCGACTGAAAAACTGAGAAATTGAGAAGGCGGTCACTCACCAAAACGATTCTTCTTCGTTAAGATAAAGTAAAGCAATGGCGACCAGACGATTCAAACCCTTTTAAGTAAAATCACAAAGATAGTTATGGGAGAAGATGAGAAGCTATTGAATAACGACTTTATAGTATACTTTGTTGCTTTTTTTCCTCACCTGGCAATAACCAACATCAAGATTATGCCAACTGTAAGCCAACAGAACTTCCCTTAGTTTAGTGGTCTGCGGAAAAACAACAGAAAGTTACCATAAATAAGCTTAATTAATACGCATGTATGTTTGAAATTTCAAAGCTCCTCAGACATGACTACTCCCCACCCCACCCCCGCAAGGGAAGCTGTGTCTATCCAAACCAAGCTTTGTGCTGCTTGTCCCTAAAGTTCACGGGTATCCTCTTGTACTTTCACAAGGATGGAGAAAGGAACTCATTGTTTATTGAGAGTTGATTGCGAAACAAAGCCTAGCTGACACTACTTATTATTGTTGAGCCAGATACAGCAACACATAAATTAGGCAAAGTTAGTTACACAGATTATTAAACAGTTAGACTGTGAGCTCGAGATTTTTACGAGGTGATAAAAGTTGATGAGGCAGCTGACCCCAGATCATCGATCACCTTGTTGAAAGAGGGCTAAATATGTTGGCAGAATTCCAACTAAATTACCCTCAAATAATGATCAATTATTAAGCGGTATTAGTCACTCGCTTTAGCAAAATCATACTCAGTAAAGGAGACCCTAACTTCTACTAAGTATGGCAAAATAGCGCGCGGACTGAATTATCACTTGAAACTTTCAGTGAAGTCTCTCAGTTTCAAGATTCAAACCATCTTCATGTAGACCATTTCGTGAACAAGTGGAATTTAACTATCAATGTTTGTTGTTTATACAGTAGCACTTGCTCACCCCATCAGCATCCAGTTTATCGTAATGTTTGTTATTTGGTAATGTGCGTAACAAGTCTAACTCAATCTGTTTCATAGCCGGTGAGTGTTTTCCTTTCATGTTCTCCAGCAGATTTGCGTAATAGCCAACACCCGCTAAGTTCCTGGTTTCTTGTACGCACTGGTCGATGCAGTATTTCCATATTGTAGCACGATGCTCGTGTGGTACACCAAGTCGAACAAGCGCTTTTAGTTCTAGCTGAAACACCAAGTAGATAACACCTAGTTACAATAGGCTTCGAAGACGAATAGCAAAAGCAGGGCGCCGACAATCAAGAAAAAGTAAATTTTCTACACTCACTGTTTTCTGTAATTCTCTATTCTTGCGTGCTATCATAAAGTTTTCCCACTTCACTTCCACTGACATCTCATGGGAGCTTATGTTGGCCTAAAAAAAATAACCACACTTGTTAAGCGCCGTGTGTCTCTGATGTAAATCAAACTTTGGGTTTGAATTTTGGGTAGACAATAGTGCGGCGTCACTTTCCTTTTATAGTTATTTCAATTGTCCGTAGCTTTGAGGCTCTTTTGTTATTATAACAAAGGTCTGAAAAAACCGACGCTTAGCAAATTTCCAAGCGCGAGATTCAAAATGACCAGTTGACGACAAAATCAACCCTTCTCGGGGTGACCTGCATCAACGACAGATTTTCCGGGGGACAGACGGGGTGATTCTGTTACACGGAGATGGGAGATCAGTCTGATAGAAGACCAATTTACCTGGCAGTTGAAAAGTTTCGAACAAACCCTAATTACAAAGTTCTTCCAAACTTTTTGGGAGTAATAGATGTTTCTTTAGAAAGATAGTAAGATCTCAAACGAAGTATCTCAAATTGGGATGCGACACTAAATTTTTGATTCACCCGAAAGCCCGAGCGAAATTTTCAACGAATTTCGACAAACAGCTTCATTCAAGTTCATAGAGTATCAAAGTTTGTTTGGAAATGCTAAACGATGCTAGGAAATATTTTGGTACTGTAGTGTTGGCATGCTATCACAACGGTTATTATCATGTAATTACACTCGAATGTTCGTAAAATATGGTGCGGAAAACAAAAACGGCATCGCGGCGCTGCTTGAACTGACAAATACTGATCCGTCCACTTTTAAATACCGCGATATTAAAACAAAATACACCTACGATTAATTCGCAAACCTTAAAATGGCAAGTTCAAAGAGACTATTATGAAGTGGAGTTTACAAATTTAGCCATTTTACTCGCAAACCATTTTAAGTGAATAAGATTCAATAAGAAGGTATTTGTTAAGCGCACGCTTAGTATTGTGGTATTGTTAGTGTTGCTTTAATCGTCAACAAACTTTTAATTACCAAAAAAAAACTTTCTAGGTGAAACGCGTGCAGTGCATTAGGCCGTTTTTAGTGGGCAACTTGGATAAAGTTCTTTTCTAATGAAACCTGCACTAAGAAACCAACCGCCAAAACATCATGTCGAAGCGTTTTTTTTTTTATTTTCGCGGTCAGTTGACGTCATTGATCTCTCGTTCTGTTAAGAATAGCCAACTTAGCGCTAATTATGCTAATGTCACTTGACAACAATCATCTTAAAGACGCATACCGCTTGATTACAATCAGTACACGATTATCATCGACCGGGAAAGACCATTCTTTGAGGAAATGTTTGCTAAGTTTAGAATTGAGAAGCCTGAGTACGCCGAGAGATCCGTCGTCTCATTGCCTCTTCTGGAAGCTTACGATGAACGTATACGACACCTGCTGGCAGAAAACAACCAACTACGGCGTACAAGCAAGATAGAAGACAGTAAAATCATTCAAAGCCAGGCAACAGAGTTGATTAAGGACTGAAGTTTTTCAGCTTCAGCAGGAGCTTCAGCTTCTTCGCGAAGAGGTCGCTCGTACCCGCCAGCCAGTGAACCCTACAAAGAACACTGTCAAGTTTAATGTCAGCCGCCACAGTTACTGGGAGTTGGAAAAGTCAACGAGAAGCTTGAAAAGAAAGAAAATCAGACAATACATTCAAAATGCTGTCGAAATTTTACCAGCGGAATTTACAAATTTACACCAGTTGAGGTTAGTATCATTACACGCTAAGTTACGCAGGTTCACACATCACAGCATCGTCATCTATTTCTGGTCATTTCGCCCCAATGAAAAGTCAGTTCGCTCTATAATCGAAGTCGCTTCATACAAAAGTTACTTCACTCCATGTAAGAAATTACTGAAGTTGTCGTGAAATTTTTGTTTTCATTTGGAGTTAGAATGATTTTGAACTTATATCAGCTCAGATTGTTAACTGATGCCGCTTCCAGTCGCGTTCGCCTACACTTAGAATCACTAAATGTCATTTCGTTATTGCACGAGAGGAATACTTGAAGTGTCCTGGTTTTTCTAAATCGTTATCGGCCTAAGTTGCTTACTCGAGAGAGACGACATTCGGTAATTAACATGTCTTTGAGAGGTCGAAGCGTTGTTCCGAAAAAAAAGTCTCACCTTGAATTAACATAAGTTTACGCATTTCCCGCGCAAGAAAACAAGTTAATACAGTCTTCACTAACAGCAACTACATCCGCACTAAATCAAATGCATTTAAACTCAATGAAAAAAGTTCTGAGGGCAGTTTATTAAACAACGCGGGTAAATCGTAGTAACTTTTGCATGGAGTGAAGTGACTTCGATTATGGGGCGAACTGACTTTTCGTAGCGGCGAAGTGACCTCGTGGGGAAGTGACCGGACATGTAGTTCGGTGTCCGAAATAGCATAACAATGTTTTTTATGCAGGAGCTTAATGAAGAGCAAAATTTTTTGTCGCTAGAGTTAATGGCAAACAACATCTTCTAAGTAGTACATTAAAACTTGAATGAAATCCCTAGCAATGTTGTTTCGCCGGACTGTGAAACGTTTTTCTAAGTTAGCTCGATCACTTCCCAGGAGCCCTGTACTCAAGACAACCTTACGTGACGTTTCACGTTGTATATTGCCCACGGTGTAGCTGTCAAATAAAACCGCTGAAAAGATGGTGGTCTATGTGGAGTTAAAAGAATTTTACACATTTACCTCCCTTCTTATATTGCTTTTCCTGGATGGTTAACAGCTTCGACAGGAAATTTGATCTGTTTTGTATTTAGCTCTTATAAGTAGTCTTTGCTTTTCTACGCAGATTAAATTTGATGTAAGTGGCCAAGAGTTAGTTATGCCACTTTCAAATGACCAGGTTGAGGCCGATATCGATGGGGGCTATTCTCGTGAGGTGGTACAAAAGATTTTAGCGGCCAAGGAAGAGGGGCGTGTCAGCGACAAAGCCTTTCATGCATTAAGGATGGTGCTACCCGAAAATGTTCGGAGTTATCTCCCACCTCTTTCAGCGATCCTGAAAGAAAGGAAGAACCAGAATAAGGAAATCAAAGTAGTTCTAATCCCGGAGATAAATATGTGTACGTTTATACTTAGTTTTCTTGAGGGAGAAAGCTCACGAACAGTTTGCAATTTGTTATTTTTTTTGTCGTGCGAGTCGGTTTGCTCAGCCCAGTAGCTCGCGTTGATTGGTGTTGGTGGCAAACACAGCCTGGTAGGGTGGTTTGGGCGACAGATTTGAAATCTCGACGTAGCGGGTTCACGTCCCGCTCTGACCGACCACTAAGCTGGAATTTCTCAGTAGACCCTAGTTCAACTCCCCAGTCGTGCTTGTAAATAGCCGACTCGTCTGCCTCCTGCCAGTTGGGATTTTTAAGCCTATTATGTTTAGTTGATATATTTGTTCCTTTCAGTTTAAGCGGCAAACACACACACTGACCACTATAAAAATTCAATTTTGTTTCAGGTCAACCCGCCATTGGTCAGAAAGTCTTAAAAATGGCGACCATATCCATTTATACTGTTGGATTCAGAGAGACCGCACTATGGTAAAACAGTGTGTGACCTTAGAACATAAATAAATAAAATAAAATAAAACTTTATTTAAGTGTCGAAGTGTTTAACACTGCTTTACTAATTGTGGACACTGAAATAAGGAAACAAATATTATATGTTGAACATGAACAAAAAAAAACCGCCCAAGGGTCTATTAGTAAACCAACGCATTGACCAGTAGAATTTCCTGCATCATTTGTGATTACCGCAGTAAAGAATGCTATTTTCAGTAGATTTTTCTTACCTTGAGTTCCTCTGATCGTCTGTCCATCTTCTTGGCCATTGACAAGAATGCTTCTTCATCTTGGCCTTCTAGGTTTTGTCTGAAGCCCCAGCGGTCATATGGCTGAATACTGACACCAAAACAAAAACAGTTCTATACACCCTACAAATTGAATTCCACGAAATACAATGTATGTATGTATGTAAATCTTTATTTATTCACGGAAAATCATCAGTTAAGCTAAGTTAAAAACTAAGACTAATTACAACTGCTTTACATGATTGCCGTGTGGGAATCCGATATATCAGCTACCTTCTTGATATTTCGCTTAAAATGCTCAACGGATGCAGCATTTTTAAGTTTTTGGGCAAGTTATTCCATAGCATGGCCCCGCTGTAAGAGAAGCTTCGTTTCAAATAATTGGTGCTTGGTTTGGACAGGGTCAGCCTTCCCGCAGAGTTTCTTAAGTTGTAAGCAGAGTGACGCTGAGAGAAAAGAACTGTAGGGCCTACTGGCTTTGCCAACAACACGCAAATACCTACAAAAGGTTTTATTATCAAGATCAAAGGATTCACCACTTAACCACACTTATAGCAAAACCTGATGATCTTTTGGAGTGTTATTCAACTTCTTAAGTTGTTACGTCAGCACATTCTCTCTTGTTACTTAGCAACAAAATAGAACGAAAAAAGCGGGCTCAGTTGATTTGGCAGGTTCTAAACGCGACTGCACAGTACTTCATGTAGTGTACACTGACCTGGCCCTGGACATGGTCAACACCTCACGTGACTCGCTGTCAATAGCATCTTCCACCAGCCTACTGATGAGTTCATCATCCATACCCGAGCTCTCACCATCTGAACACAAAAGTTACATAACCTTGTGTGTATTGACGTGGAATAAACTCTACAACAAACATTCTTGGATTTGGGGGGTAATAAAAACATTATTTGTAAAGCGGAGGTATGAAAATTGTTTTTTTTTACCTTTTCTTGGTTTCTGGAATTCTCTCAGCATAAGAAAATACTTGCTTTTATATCTACACATCTCGGCTTCAACAGTGGCCAGCCGTCTGAAAAACAAAAACAAGAGAAATTCAACTTAAGCCCTGACAAGGCTGTGCTACGACTTTTACATTAAAAAACACGAAAGAAAGGTAACAGAAACCTTATAATGAACAAAACTTATTATATTGGAGGTATTTTTTTGGGGGGAGGGAGGGGTTAAGCCTTATGAGAGAGAGAGGAAGGGCTACAAGAGTTTTGTCATCCGTTTCTTCTCCCAGAAAATTTGTTCTACGGAATCTTGCTCTATTAAATAATTGCAGGAATTAGCATTCATGCAAAATACTTACATCACCTGTGCTCTGAGAATCTCACTGTCGTGTGCCCTGAGCTTGTTAAACTCTAGAATCTCGCTGTTCAAGAAGCGATTTTGAAGCACATAAGCTTGGCATGTTTCCTAGGTAAAAAAATACGGATGAGACGATAAGTAATTGGACCGAGTGAAGAACAATTCAGGAGTTAATCGCGTGTGTAGTCTTCATTACAGCCCTCAGTGTACGAAAGACAGAAAACGGGAGTTGTCTATTTTAAAATCACTGTAATAATATTCAAATCGCTACAATAATCGAGGTTGATTGGGTTGGTGACTGATTTGCCAACAAGTCATGGCGCCTTTATTTTGAGTTTCAGTGTTGTTTTGTGAACCAGTACGTAATTATATCACCTTCAGAAGTCGTTTGAAACACTCCAACTGGTAATTACCTTTAGTTTTCCTATCTCTTGCATTTCATCAATGCTTCTCTCTACAGACGAGGGGTCCGCGTCTTTACACGGAGGCGTGCTAAAAGAAAATACGCGAAAAAGAATCTTACAACGCTCTATCAATGAAATAAGCTGTTTTCTTTGATGTTAGTACCGTAATAAATGTAGCATATTATAGCTTCAATATACAGAAAAGGAGTTTTTTTACCTTCATGGATTTCAATCACTTGACAGCAAGTGGTCATTTTCACTCGATTTTCAACGGTTTCAATCGGATCTTATTGAGGCAACCTGAGTGACTGGTTAGAGCGCCGGACTAGACATGCATAGGACTGCACCAGATTCAAATCCAGTTCTGAAACCTATTTTCTTGGTAGACTTGAGTTCAGCTCCTCTATCAGGCTTTGCAAATGGCCGACTAAGTCCCTGATCTTTTCAGTACCAGGTGGGATTTTTTAGCCATTTTATTTTTGTCATAAATAGACCAATTTCGATTGTTAAAATTCAGCCCAAAACAATAGACCTCAGTACGAGGCTCTGGAGAATAAAAAGAGTTTGTGGGGTTTATTCCCCAGAGCCTCGTTCTGAGGTCTATTGTTTGAGACTGAATTTTAATATATCGAAATTGGTCTATTGTTGACATAAGTCCGACAAGCAGCAATGCTTGAGTCGATTAAGGTCTATTTTATTTAAATTATTTACATGTATCTTTATTCCTTCAGTCATACAGCAGCACTGCTTTCTCACCTTTCAATAGCACCATCATCATCTTCGTCGAACTCTTGCACTTCCACTCCTTCTACAGTAGACCTCTCAAGCGCGCACAACTAATAACGAAAACAAAGCACTCAGGCACGATTATGTGAGTTGGAAATTGTTACCTCAACTTCTCAGTTGAAATGATTCCGCCATTACTCTCTAATCAAAATCTTTCAATGCATTAAGCCAAGACACCTATTAGCACAGATCAAGAACTAATAGAGTACTTTACGGAACTACCCGACTTTACCAATTTGAAATTATTGTTTACCTGGTTAGTGAGTGAGACCACGACTTGGTCCTTAACAGCGGTCATCTCCTGGTACATCTGAATTTGGTCCCTACACTCTCGTAGCTCCTTATTGTTGGCCCTAAATGGAAAAACGTTTCTAACAAAGTTGAAATCTTAACAATACAACTGTTAGTTACATCAATCATAAACAAGACAGGAAACGACAAAAACCAATTGACCACTACTGTTATCAAGAAAATAAAAACTCTCTTTTCACGACCGCGCAGTTTTTCAGACTTTTTAAGCTCTAAATGTGTTTTAAGCAAGTCTTACTATCATGCAAGCGGTTAATAAGCTCAATGAGAAGTACAAAAGTATCACAGGAACACTATATAAAAAAAACTAACATAGCTGTCCGTGACATTTTAATTTATACTTACTTGATAACTTTATCAGACTTTTCAAGCTCTTCAGTCTGTTCCTTCAACCTTTCTTCAAGCTTCACATTAACGAAAACGAAAAAAAAAGTGCGATTAGATGTAAAATGGAAAGATAAGGAACAAATGTACTACTTAAATTTGTTGTCCTCGTGTTCGCAGTCTGCCATTATTTGAAAGTTTTTCGAACTCGAATATGATCTCTTTTTTCTCGAGACTGAAAGGTATTTTCTACGAGGAAAAAGAACGCATACGGAATATCTGACGTCCTAAGTCCTAAGTAAACTGTTAAAGACCCACAGAAACATCAGATAGCCGCCATTCTTGCGAATCTTTGCAAATTATCCTTTGCAGGTGTAAAAACGGCCATTCTTCACACCAACCTGTGAGATGTAAATCAATTTATCTTTCATTTCCTCTGAAAGCGATCTCTGTTCTTCGTCTAGGCCTTGTGTTCTAGGAGATAAAAACAGTCATTTGAAAAACTTAAATATCCATTACACAAAAAAAAACACTGAAAGAAATCTTGTCCACACCGCGTGAAGTACAACTTGCCTTGGTGTGCAAAGATCATGTTGATGGAGCAGAATATACAACACCAAAAAAATTCAATAGGAACTGACAAGTGCAAACGACAAGCGGCGAATGTGTTCACAAGCATTCCTGATCATTCTTGAGCGTTCAGTATTATAAAACGTTTTTAAACTACCGCCTACCATTAGTAGAATTATGATAGTGTACTGATGCAAATGTTGCGATCTGATTGGCTGAGCTACTCGTGTACTATAAGCCATTCGAGTGCAGTGGCTGGAAGTCGTCCACATAATGGTAACTTTTTTTAGTTTCTCTAAATGTTTCGCAGAGGATTTAGAAACATTACGGGATAATTTAATTCTCAAGAAAACTAAAGAAAGGAAAATGACCGTTATGCGACTTCAAAACTTCAAAAGTTCTCAATGAACCGATGAGCGCGCTTGTGCGACTGCAAGGTTCAAAAAACAGTTCAATCCGCCCGATTTTGCTAGAGCGTGAAGTTTAGCACTACATTAAGAAAATTGATTAGGAATCGTTTTCTGAAGGAAATTTAGTTAGAATTCTACTAAAACTATTAGATCATATTCGCTCAGGCCTTTTATGAGACCTGTGATAGTTGATTCGGCCTACGACCTCATCAACCGGTACCAACTCAAAGAAATCTAGAGCTCATAATCTAATTGTTAAATACCTTTTGGTTTTCTCTATTTCAAATTGTCTGAAAATAAAGCAACATTTTCATAAGTGGTGGAATCAGCCGTTTGATATATACCGTTAACTGCATCTTACAAGCCTTTCCGCCAATCAATGAGCGCGTTACACCGACTACAAACACAAGACACATAATAATGATACCGATTACCAGCCCTCCCCCCTGACATAAGCTCCCTCTCAGTTAAAAATGGAATGAATCTGATATATTATAAAAGTTTAAAGAGGCTAAATCAAAAACCACTACGAGTATATAAAAACACATTTTGAACAACACAGTTGTACCTCATTTCAAAGTGGTTTTATTATTCTGCTTTTAGCCTCCTCCCACTCCCCCCCTTTCCTTCTCGTGTTCGAGCATCAATTTCTCCTAACAGTACGGTCTCCTCTTCTTCTACGCCCAATCAAAACCCATCTAGATTACGAAGCTGTATATGACCAGGGGTTACTAGCACAATTTAAAAGTATAAGATTAACACTTGGCTTCACATTAGAAGCTAAGATAACTTGACTCAAGCGCACTTGAAAATCTCAAGTCGCACTTTAGAAAACGCGGCTTCACACCTGATGACAAAGTATAATACTTTGCACCAATAGCAGCAACACAAAGGAACAAGCGGCATCTTCTGTATATCTCTAGAATGGCTCAACAACGCGGTTCTCATCAAAGAAATTGCTGTAGGGCTTTACCTAACCTAGAAAATGCATAATTTCCGTGCAACTCGTCCAAAGTTCAGCAGAGTTGTTCGGGTGCAAATAGATAACCTGGTTGAAACTCGAAACCTCAGCAGCTGGTTTGTAATTTGCAGAGGAGCATTTGATGTCAAATTCCGATATGAAAAGCAATGGAAATGAAATGAAATTCAAGTAAGTTGTTCACCAGTATCGGTCAGTTCATCAGAATTGTAGCAACGCTACATATCGCTTTCAGTTGGCTTCCATTTCCTATTGGTCAAGTGCGTTCTCAAGTATGGTGTAGACAATACTTGGAGGCGCACTTCGCCTTCTTTGAACTACGAACGTTTCAATGGTGGCTAATAAGTAACATCCGAGTAAGTATATTTTACCCCTTCACACTCACAGTAGGTTCCAAGTGCACTTGGATTATACTTACAAACTCTAGTGTGAAGCCAAGTAATATTGCACTGCCCATTTAAGCTCACCACAGTTAAGCATTACGTGAGGTCGTTTAGAGGTTCCTTCAGTTTCTTACCTAAGATGCTCATGGAGACTCTCTATCACATCTTGCCTCACTTGTACTTCACTGAGGAAAACAAAATGTATACGTACAAGCTTAGCATACTGCATTAGGAAACTGGTTCGTCTCTAGTTAATCTTTGTTAGGCCTTTGTTGTTCCTTTTTATTTCGTCGCGACTTCTTTGGTGTTTCCACAAATGACTTTGGAATTTAATTTTAATTTTTCATTCAGAACATGAATGAGCTAGAAGGCCGGATAGTAAAATCTGCAGCTCAAACTTTTACTTCAACTGTTCGCACATCGCTACTGGCAATCTCAGAACAGTGCAGTTAGCAAGTCAGCACGATAGAAACTCAGCAGCATCCAGTGGGTGTGGGTCAGATCTAAAGGATTGCTGGCTTTAATACAAAGGATCACTGTACGACATCAGAGCATCATTACACCAAATAACTTACTCCTGTGCAGATTTCAAGTTTGTTTCTGCAGTAGCTAAAGTCTCCTGTAACTGAAAAAGAAACAAAGACTTGTTTTTTTAAATGAGGTCAGTCACAAATTCGCCTCATGCAGCTGTCTCCAATCATTCTAATAAGTAACTACACTAAGCAATTCAATGTAAACTTCAGATTCTCGACTAGGTGGTCATTTTGCCTACTGAAACAGTTTCCATGTCTAACTGTGTGTTAATTTGTATTTCAGGGTTACGGTTAGGGTTTGGGTATCTTAAAAAAATTACTGATCACTATTTTAGAACAGAAATGAATCCCATTTGCCGAAACCTAGGTTCTGACAGTTTTGCTCAGTATAAAAAAACCCAATTCCTTTCAAAAATAGCAGACAATCAAAAATACAATTAACTGTTTGATTAAGGCATTTTCCACATACAATACTACAATACTAGAACAGCAAATCTCTCTGAGTTATTCATTTTTATTTACCTTTTCACATTCTGCACATCGAGATGTTCTTCCACCTACTACTGGTTGACTTGATGTTCGGGTACTGCCAAACTTCCTAGAAAATAATTAGGTCCATACCAAAATGATAAACGATCACTGACAATCACTGAGGCAAAGTTATTATATAAAGGTAAAGAACAATATAATAAATATGGCACAGAGATAGTAAGTGGATGTGAACTCCTGTACATCCAGTCCTAATCCTACTATCCACAGGTAGGTAAAGTCTGCAGACAAGTCAATGCAGCCCATCAGGATGGTGTTTACCCCAGTTTCTGTAGCATGAAGCAACTAAAAATATTTCTACTCGCGCCTGGATGAGATGCTAATCCATTGCAGAGTTACCACCAGAATAAAATTGTGTACCATTTGCACACCTGGGAGGAGAGACAATGAGAGAATAAAGTCTCTCTCCCAAAAACACAACACAATGTCTCCGACCAGGGCTCGAATGCAGACCACTCGACACACAAACCTTGAGACCACTGCACCTCTACCCTACTAGCCATGGATTGGTAAAAATGTCCGCCAAATAAAACTTCATGTACTCACCTCCGAAGTGTTGTAGCCTTTAGAAAAGTGGAACTGAAAAGGATATATAAGAACTAAAATTATAAAATAATGAAAAACAACTCTCCACGATTGCAATGGACTTAGCAGAATAAACTGAGCTGGTTGCTAATGATGAATTACATGGCTCTTGTGCAGAACAATCCCTTCCTGCAGTATTTGGCATGCAAACCATAAAATGATATCTTCCAGTCCATACCCGCAGCAACCATGGCAGAGAATGACCACGGTCAGTAAAAAATCATATCAGTTACAACAAGGAAAAGTTCCAGGTATATATATAGTTTATTTTACACTTGTTTGCACATTACTCTTAATATAATTCCCAATTTCTGTATGAAATAAGAGCATGTGGCAGAGATCTGGCCGAGCAAACAGTTTGTTTGCATATATAAGTTGTACCTGAATGGCTTTGCTTTTTCTTCTATGTTTTCTTGTTGGGCCTGGCTGTTGTCAGGTTTTGAACTCTCAATCTTGATGTGACTCTGAAACGACCTTGAGATTTCAAAGGAAAAACTTACTTAAAGAGACTCACAGATACTCCTTAAAAAAACCTAATTGGAGGCAGTATTCAGGACTTTCAGTTACCAGTAATTGCTAACTCGGCAAAAACATCATTTATAATGTTATACCTGCCAACTTTTTTTCAGTAAATTGCGCGAGATTTTTCATCTCCACAGAGTCTGCATTTTCCGAATATTTACCAATGGCTTCTGAAGATTGCCGAAGATTTCCAACGACTTCAGAAGATCTCCCAATGACTTCCAAAGATTGCTGAAGATTTTCCG
Organism: Catalaphyllia jardinei; assembly: GCA_022496165.2. Classification (NCBI taxonomy): domain Eukaryota; kingdom Metazoa; phylum Cnidaria; class Anthozoa; order Scleractinia; family Caryophylliidae; genus Catalaphyllia; species Catalaphyllia jardinei. The sequence continues at coordinate 332,543 of CM042758.1, read as the reverse complement.
ACAACTTCGGAAGATAACCAAAGATGTAAAAAGATTTTGAACGATATCAATTTAGGGTCATCGATTTCCAAAGGATTTCCAACCAATCTTGAGCATTATTAAAGAGTTCCGAAGATGTTCTGACAACTTAGCGAATGTCAAAAAAACAATAGTATTTTTATTTAATTGGTTTTTAAACAATTACACTTACTATTGTCAGTTAGATGTGCGAAATTGGTCTGAATGCGTGAGATCACAATTTTAGGTTTGCAGGCATGAGAAGTATACAATGTAGCTGCACCATTATCTGTTTGGATTTCTTCAGAGCAGCATGACAAAATCATTCAGGGAAAGCAGTTACACAATGTGCAGCTTATATAACGCTCTCTTTGAATAGGACACCAATCCACAGCCTGCATTCTTCTTCCGAGCATATTAAGCATGTTTTCTGCAGTCCCCATTCTCAAACCAAAGAACAGAATGTTATGAATTCTTTGATATCTATTACCTCTTGCCTTCATCATCCTCTTCATCGCCATCTGCCATCAAAGGAGCTGATATTACGAGTGGTGGCTGTTGTTGTTGTGATAAAACTACTGATGATCTCTTTGCGCTGAAGTAAAGGAAATATTTTAAATACCAGATAAATATACATGTAATAAATAAATGATATAACAATGGGTAAATAATGTCAGACAGTGGGATTTCTAGTATTTAGTTCGCATTAAAAAAGCTACGTCACGGTTAAACGGTTTAAAAATTTTAGCCTAAATTTTTCAATTTCCTCGTTGGCAATCCGTGTCAACCTTCTCAATCCTTAACCATCCTTGTTCCCTTATTATTATCTCTTTAGTGTTTTCCTTTCTTTCTTAAGTATTATATTCAAGCTTTCTTCAATTTCAAGGTAATTTTGTCGATGGTCAAAATAAATCAAAATATCGTGACATAGCCCCTTTAAAAGCTATTTTCAACAAAGCTATGGATTCCTTGACATTTTTGGAGCCTTCTGTAGCAAAAGTTACAGTTAATGCAGGGATATTTTATAACAAAAAAACTAACTAATTAAAATGCATTGTAGTATTGTATAAGTGTATACTCCCATAAAGATGCAGTACGTACTTAATGTTTTTTAATTCAGTCACAAGGTTTGTGAAAGAAAAGTTGGTCAAGATGCCAGGTGATGTGGCTTTCATGGCAGCAGCTTCTTCTCCCACAGACTCAGGTGCTGGCACCGGCTCTATGATGGGGAGGGGGACCTCATCTGTTGACGTCAATATCATATCAACTGTTACTGATAAATTCCATACTCAAATAAGCATGCTCTTAACCTTTAAGTGTAAATACTAAATAACTAAAAAATAGTTTCATTATATTGATTAAATTAAAATAGCACTGTGACAATCAAGAACAGTATACATAGAGACAGACAGACAGCCAGATAGACAAACAGTCAGTCAGACAGACAGACAGATAGACAAACAGTCAGGGAACCTTTATAACTCAAAAGACATTCACAATCTTGATGAAACTAATTTGTGACAATCATGATGATTTTAATGCATTGCTTTGCTCTAAATCAGAATCAAGTTATGAGACCTGCACATATGGCAAAGATTATTTTGAGCTTGTGGATCATCAGATAGTCTCTAGAAGGTAAACAGATCTACTTGGTGGATGGCATGCCATTATTCCACATACAACTAAATGTGTCCAATTTTTTAGAACATTTCAGTCCATAGCACTGTCAGTATTAAAATGCTATCCCAAATATGACAAAACATATCACAGGTTATGCCTAGATATATAAAGAATCCACAGAGTCACTGACAGTGTCACTACC
>CM042758.1:309909-320724 GCA_022496165.2 Catalaphyllia jardinei | reverse complement strand
ATATGGCTGAAAATACACAAAACAGTTATATATTACATAAATATAGCATTTGGCTGTCTAATAGTTTTATTTCAGTTTTGTGTTGAGAATCTCATGACTAAGTGACTTGAGGCCAGCTTGAGCCAAAAAAAAAAGGAAAAATCCATATGAAACATTGTACATATATATAAACCCTTTCAGTTGTTTATAATATATTTATATCCCAGGTGACCAGCTGTCAAAAGAGGGAAAAGCTCTTTCTTAAAGTTATTTCAATACCAGTCTGGTATTGTTTACAGTTCTTTTAAATTTGTTAACTTTGTAACATCATGATCTACATAAAACCTTACCCAAGAGGTGTGACATCTTGTGGAGTTCTGTAATAATACAGCTTACACTTTCTTTCCTCATACACAAACCATCTTGTTTTCCATGTTTTTAATCCCTTTGCTAAATTTGTGACAAACATAATCATAGCTGTGTTATTGAACAAGTGCTAGGTCTGTATTGAGGACATAATATATTTATTGTTGGTTTGACCCAGTGAATTTTTTTTGTCTGCTAGCTTTTGAACAGGTTCCAGCTGGAAGGGCATGGCAGTGGTTGGAAGTGCCCAGATGGAAGTGGTCATAAGTAACGTGGGCAAGAAGGAATGGGGTGGGTGGCGGTGGTTGATTAGAAAGCCTTTTCTAGTATCACTGAAGAGAGACCCTGGACACAAGTGGACCAAGGCAGTGGCAGATCCAGACCTTGAGCTAAGGTGGGGGGGGGGGGGTATTTTACTTGCCCTCCTGCGGTTTCTTCCTTTTTCACCCAAAATAAGGCCCCCCCAGGCCTCTCCCCTAGATCCGCCACTGCAAGGCATGGCTAGTCACCCTAGCTGTATGTGGGAGGAGGACTCAGTGGTTCACATGTTACCTCTATAATAATATACATGAAAAACTACTCGATTCTGATTGGCTGAGTAGAGTGTAACACCAGTGCAGATTACACATTGTAATTCTGGATTATGATTGGCTGAAGAACAATAGGAGATTTTCGTGCAGAAAATTTAAAGGAAGTTTTACACCCAAATGAGAAAAAAATACTTCAAGAAAGATCTTCTGCCACTTCCTCCATGAGGAATTTATATTATTAATAAGTAATCATACCATTTTTCTTGTTCAATTCGAAATTAATTTGCTCTTGTGAGTTTTTTAAAAAAGTAGCTCATGCAATTTCAGCTTGTTGAAAAACTCACTCGAAACCGTATGATTACCAGTAGTAAAATTAGTGGGTATCTATTAGGATTGACAAAAACACTTCATTTTGATTGGCTTACTCCACTAGGCCTTCAAAATCAAACTTGGCAATATAATGTAACCTTACCTAATAAATGACAGGGCTCAATTAATTTTTGAATGGTGGCCAGTCATGTTGACCGGCCAAGCCAATTTTAGCTTGGTCATGTCTTGTTTTTGACTGGTCAAAATATTGAAAATGCTTATTTTGAAGAATTTCCCTATTAAGCCAAAAATATCACCTCACATGCACAAAAATGTGTTGTTAAAGGGGATAAAAGGTTTAATTGCTAAAAGTATCACTTAAATATGTTTGATTTCATTTCCACAGACTGCATTAACTCTACTCGACATGAAACTTGCCTGGGTTAACAACAATAAAAACTCGCTATATTATTTTATTGGAAATGCTCCCTTTAATGCAGTTACCCTGCACATAATTGCATATTAACTTACCACTTATGTTGAATGCGATTTTGGTTGTAAACACTTCGAGTTTCTACCAAACACTAATAGGGCTGCATAAGCTCGTGCTACAAGTAAAAGATCGCTGCCTTCACTCAGCATGCTTGGTAAGCATGTAGGAAATAAACTGAAGAAAAGCTAACGGCTTCATATCAACTGTGTCCAGAAGAAAGGATTTGCCTCCTTGACAATATACTGATGGCAAAGTACTGTTAGTCTTGGACATTCGTGGACATAGATTCACACAAGAAGACTTCAATAAAATCTGTGAGGAACACTCGGATGGCATAGCAAGAATAAAAGATATTGAAAGTTATTGTTATGATCTGTAGACGCTCGTCATGTAAATCGATTTTTTTCCTCTTTATTTTGTTCAGTACTAGCAAACATTTACCGGAACCCTGATAGGTGGTCAACCTTTCAGTACAAGTGGGACACGTCCTAATGCGAAATGGAGATTTAAAGAAACATTGTTGATTCAAAGCATTTTAAGATGAATTATTTTCTCGTGATCTTGCACATAATAAAAGACGCTACACTACGAACATGATATTTGCTGTAGATTTAATAAACCACACACAAGTCCCACCCGCAAGACAATTAAATCTGTAACTGCGACGTTGATTGATGCGATGTTCATTGTTGTCTAGTCTGTTTAGCTTATTTACAGAGGTTTCCTGTGTTATTTAGCAAGCCGCTAAGATGCCCCAGCATTCACGAAGCCAACGATCATAACCGTCTCATCTGTATTCTCCTATTTTGTAACTACAAGCCGCTGAGTTATTTTATTATTTCACTGCTTATATTTTCCAGAAATAAAGGAAAAATCTTTTTCTAGTGAATTATTTGGAAACCGCATACTTGACCGGTCAAAATGACCGCCAAACCCAAATTTTGTCCGGACAAATAGTCATCTTGGCCGGACATTGTCCAGTGACCGGCTGTTATTTTGAGCCCTGAAATAAGTTAAGCTTTTTTCCCAATGTCTTTACTCGATATTAAAAGGACAACTTATGCATCTATGCCAACTCTCCAGTATTATCCAGGAATCAGTCTCTCAGATACGGACTGAATCTCCTGATCTCCCATACGATTCACCAAATCTCCCACACAAAACAAATAAAAGTGCATAAATACATTTTTCTGACATATTTTGGCTGTTTTTTGAATTTTTCGGGAATATTTTTGTGCAAAAGTGATGAACTTTTATCTCTACTTTAAACAACTTTTTTAGGGTCCAAAAAGGTAACATTGGCAATCTCCCAGATTTTGATTTTTTAGGTTGGCATCTCTGCTTATGGTTAAATTTCCTTACCTCCAAGCTTGTTGATAAACCCACACAGCTTTGGAGTACCACTGGTGATTTTCTGACACGTTGAAAGGACAGAAGATATAAATTTACTAAATACCTGAAAAAGGTCATCATGTGAAACATGTATACCTCAATATTTATAAAACAAACGTTTCGAGCACTCCGACCTGCCAATCGTCAGAAAGTGAAATACAATTATTTTATTGCAAGTTTCTATAGATGTCTTTGGAATCGCTTCGCAGTAAATAGAGCGATATAAATAGCCTTTGACTGCTCACTTTTCATTTAACTTCCTTGTTGACAATTGCTTTATAAAACAGCTGTTTAGTGTGTTCAGAGTAGATGAACAACAAAGTTTGGACCTCTATAAGAGGCGCTACATGATAATTTACCAAATAATTATTAATATTCATAGCTGGAACGAGACTGATTAACCTTCCTAAATGTTAATCCCATGTACAATATAGCTTACTTTAACTTGCAGGAAACAAAACTGGACATTGGTATGAACCTGGGAGCTTCACAAAATACATGGCAACGATCGATGGAGCTCTCATTAAAGAAATTGCCGCGAATTTTAAATACCTTGGATTTGTTACTTCCGCCATTCTTTTCAAGAGAAGTCTCAGAGCAATTTTGAGCCGTTTCTTTACCAGCCGTGGAGTGCTGAATTTCCGCTGGGACAGAAACAAGTTCCCAAGAATCCTCCATGTTTTGGACACTGGAACTTTGTGAACTGGGAATTGGAGAGACTTCGGCTATTTGTCGGAGAAAAATGTATTTGAAAGAAAAAAATAAAGATGAAAAAATGCCTTGTATGGTTACCCGAGGATATCCGGACTTTTCCGACGCAGCACTCCGTCCCAGGTTGCCGTCTTCCTTTCCCCAGTCCTCCTGCATCGTGCTGCACAATACAAGGTTGATGCATGTACGTTGCTTGTATTTAACGTTCATGGAAAGACAGGACTCTTGACAGCACTGAAACAATAACATCAATAAAGAAAAAAGAGCAGGACAGATCAAAGGCAAGAAAAAAAGGTATCTTAATTCTTTGTAGTTCGTGTAGGAAAACCACGTGATGGCACAAAATGGCGGCGGCCGGCATTTATGTCACATATTGACCAGTGCTTGCTCTTGGTTTAAGATTCTGACTTTAAAGTAACGACAAGCCGTAAAAAAAATTATCTGTAAACGATAGAGATTGTTACTATCATTCGCGAAAATATCGTAATCAGTTAACAAGTGTGTTGTATATTATGCAAACCTGAAAATAGCACGTGGAAAACCATGTGTTACTAAGCTTAACTTGAAATCTTGGCGGAAATCAATTAAATAATGAGGCCCATCGATTAGAAATCTTTGTCAGGAACGGTTAGGGGTGATAAGTGCTTTATAATGATTCTATAACTGAGGAGCCAAGCGGCATGGCACCAAACAACAATAACTTGAATTACTAAATAATTTAATATTAGTTACTGTGGTGACACTTAAATGATGAACACTTAGTATTTTTGAACATTTTTAGCCTTTGTTTACAAGGCGGTAAGGTAGCCCTACTGCCAGGGTAACCTTAGCAAGAGGGTTAGAAGGTAGCCTGGGTTTACAAGCAAAATTACAGGTAGGGTAACCCTACTGCCCAAGACAACTTTTCGCTTGTTACGCTTCAGTAACCTTGCAAGTATAGCACAAACAGATAAAAAAACTGGAAAATTTATTTCCAAAACAAAAATATGACAGATTGTGAAAGAACTTGATGTTTTCTGGGTCAAAATTTGCTGATTTTGTTGGTATTGTGATCATATTTTGCTTTTGAGAGCCAAAACAGAGTTGTCCTGAGTAGGTGAGTTGTCCCTAGCATAGCATTTATAAAAATAATAATATAATATTATTATTATTATTGCTTATAGCACGCAAATTAACATTCAAATATGATCAAATGCGAGTTACATCAAAGATACCTAAAAACTATAAACAAAATGCCTATATACATCATATAAAAGCTAAAATACATCATAAAAACTAATTACACCGTATTAAAAATAAGATAATGAGCAATTAAATTAGGTAAAATTAACAAAAAGCCGTGCGAAACAAAAGTCTTAACCTTAGTTTTAAAAGTGTTAAAACATGTCTCATGTCTGATTTCACGAGGGAGTGAATTAAAAAGCCTGGGGGCTCCCACGGTAAACGCCCTGTCACCTTGTAAATACGTCGCTGAAAATAAGAAGAAAAGTGCGAGTGCCAGGGTAACCCTCTCGCTAGGGTAACCCTAGCACTTTTTAAACAAGGCCTAAGTGACTATAGAATGTCAGCTTTTCATGATTAAGAGTATTTAACATTTTTGCACTAAAAATGCTAGGCTTGTTATGTTATGGAAAAAGCCCTCATGTGCGCTGTAGTTGCCAAAAAGAATGTCCAAAAAATTTCAGGCATTCATAGTTCAAGTGTCCTCAATGAAACTGTATTACAATTCTGATACTTTTTAATGCTATCTAACAAAATGATGCTTATATTTAGAAAGACATGATTGAAGTCATGTTGATATGCTCATAGCTTAGTCTAGAGAACATTGAGATACTTTGCAGGGCTGTCTTCAAGGGCATTTAAACCCATAACTTCTGCTACAGCTGAGTATGTCTGATTGGCCCAGGATGTTACGAGCGAGGTTAATCAATAGTAGAAAAATGAATTGATTTAATTTTAATTGGTTGATTGCTTTTTTTTTAAATTTTATTTATTTATTTTATAATTTTTTTTGATAAAATATTTTATTTTACTCAATATAACAGAGTGATACACTACATTACATGTAATACGACCTACTTAACCAAATAACTATACACTAAGTCACTTATGGCTGATTACATACGCTCCTTACAGTATTTACAATATTGGTTGCTTTCTTGTTGCATTTTTTGCACCTCTTGTTTTCTTAATTAATATTATTGTTGACATTGGTTGTTTGCTTTTAATTTTCAAGATAAATATAAAATAACTGGACATTGCAAAACGTGGTTTTTCTATCAAAGCTAAGGATGTCAAGTTCAGTAAGAAGAGGCAGCATAATGCTGTTAATGGGGATGAAAAGTCTACCTCAAAGGAGCAATGCAACACAACTACGAACCATATATTCCTTGACAAAAAGGTACTGTCCTTTGCAAAAGTACTGGTAACACAAATTTTGCTGAAAATATTGCAAACTTTCACTGCTGAAGTTTTAGTTCAAGTTTTGCTGATGTATTCACAGATCTATTGTTTATATTTTGTAAGGCTAAACAGTGCAAAGTTTTGTTTGACTAAACAAAAGAACTAAAGGACAATTAACTGTTAAACCTGACACATCTGTGGTAATGACAGTCAGTCCAGCCTTAATTTTGGCTCTACATGCAGTACACATGTACTAATTTTGTCATAATTACTGTGTTATTATTATTATTATTACTATTATTACTATTATTATTATTATTGTTATTACAGATATTACAGATGCTGTGTTACTAATTGATGCATCAAACGCTTTTAATTCGCTGAACAGCGCTTCTGCCTTACATAATGTCGCTGTTCTTTGTCCTACTTTAGCCTGTGCCTCTCCCCATGACAAACCCATCTCACTAAGTTCAGTTTCCACTGTCTTTCTCCAGGTGGTTTTGGGTCTTCCCCTTTTTCTTCTGCCTGCTGGTGTCCACCTAAGGGCAACCTTGGGTATCCTCGCTGGTGACATTCATAAGACATGTCCCAGCCATCTAAGCTGGCGTTTCTTGATTTCAACATCTATACTAGTGCACCCAGTCTTTTGGTACAGGTCATTGTTGGAAATTTTGTCGGGCCAGAAGATGTTGCAGATCCTTCGCAGACAGCTATTGTGAAAAGCGTTGACTTTGTTTATGTCTCTCTTGACAATTCTCCAGCATTCAGAGCTGTATAGTAGCACAGATTTAACGTTACTGTTGTAGATGCGCACTTTAGTCTTAAGGCTATACTGTTTAGGCTTCCAGATGTTTTTGAGTCTACTAAATGCACACCTGGCTTTGTTGAGCCTTGCCTTGATGTCCTTCTGGGCACTGTTGTCTGTACTGATCACACTCCCGAGATAAGTGAACTCTTCGATATGTTTCAGCTGTTCTCCATCGATATTGATTGGCCTTGATGCGTCAGAGTTGACACACATAATTTTGGATTTCTTTTTGCTAATGATCAGTCCCGTTTTCTTGGCATTTATATTAAGATCGTCTGTTTTCTCCTGAAGATGAGTAGGTGTTGAAGAAAGGATGGCTATATCATCAACAAAGTCAAGGTCTTGAAGGTGAGAGAAAATAGTCCACTGTATTCCATGAGAGTGCAGAGAGGTTGCTTGACGCATCACCCAGTCGATAGTAACAAGGAAGAGAATAGACGAAAGTACACAACCCTGGTGCACTCGTGATTTTACTGGAAATGCTTCTGTAATGGTGTTTCCAAGGATGATACTACATTCAAAGTTGTTATGGAACAACTTGATAAGCTTGATAATCTTGGGTGGTAATCCATATGCTTGAAGGATCTTCCATAGACTCTCTCGATGCACACTATCGAATGCCTTTTGAAAATCGTTAAAGTTGATGCAAAGAGATGTGTTCCATTCCAGAGACTGTTCCAGAATGTTTCGTAAAGCAAAAATCTGATCCATACAACCTCTTCCTCTTCCAAACCCAGCCTGTTCCTCTCTGAGTATCAAATCGATAGCCTTTTCAATGCGCTTAAGAAGTATCCTGCAAAATATCTTACTTGGTACAGAGAGTAGGGTAATTCCCCTCCAATTATCACAGTTGCCAAGATCGCCTTTCGGGAGCGTGAATATAAGGCCTTTGGTCCAGGCATTAGGAATAACTTCTTCCCAGATCTTTGAGAAGAGGTCCGTTAATAACCTAGATGTTGTAGTTATATCCGCTTTAAAAAGTTCAGCCTGAAGTGAATCAATTCCTGGGGCCTTTCCGTTTTTCATGCTTTCAATTGCCAAGCGAACCTCTGCTATGCCTGGGGGGCTGGTGTCAAGATATGATTCAGAAGGTGGTGGGTCTGCTGCTTCCTCTGGATCTGGCCGATTAAAGATGTCTTGAAAGTGTTGCACCCATCTAGCAGCTCCCTTTCTATAGTTATCACCTTTCCGTGTTTGTCTTTTACTGGCGTGCTGTGGTTGGTGTTGTTGCCACAAAGCTGCTTAGTGATCTTGTAAACTGTTCCAAAATCTCTCTTCTCTGCTGCTTCCTCAGCTTTCCTAGCCAGTGTCTTGATGAAGTTCCTCTTCTCTTTTCTTACACTCCGCTTCACTTCCCTATCTCTGATCTTGTACTCCTGCTGTGTTCATTGAATCTGCCTTGACGATTTAGCATTCAACATCTTCTCCTTTGCCTTTCTGCGAGCTTCTATTCTGGCCCAAGTTTCAGCTGATAACCATTTCTTGGTCTTCTTTTTCTTAAAACCAACAGTTTTCTTTGCAGTAGCAACATCCATGAACACTCCACTGGGTCCTGGTCTTTTTCATCCTCAAGAGCGGTGAGAGCAGCAAACCTGTTCTTAAGTTCAATGCTGAAGTTTCTTCTGACCTCTTGCGATTTCAGTCAGTTGATGTCGTACACTCTCCTGCATTGTTTGTTGGAGTCTACAGCCATAAGCTTTAGCTTAATCTTTGCAAATAACATGTAATGATCACTGCTTACATCTGCACCCCGATATACTTTTACATCCAGAAGGGATTTCCTCCACTTCTTGTTAATTATTACGTGGTCGATCTGGTTGATTGTGTGACCATCAGGGGATTTCCAGGTCAGTTTGTGAATGTTCTTGTGGGGGAAGATTGTACCCCCTATTATACAGTTATTGTTCAAGCAAAAATCAATCAGCCTTTCTCCATTGTCATTAATACTCCCACAGCCATGCTTCCCCATAGCAGCTTCGCAGTTGCTGTTGTCTGAGCCAACTTTAGCATTAATGTCTCCCATTATCAACAGCAGGTCATTTTGAGGAATTTTGGATACTTCACGCTGGAGCTGTTCATACCAGTCCTCCTTTACCTCATCCTCGGCCTCATTAGTAGGGGCATAACATTGACAGGCTCCCATTCAATAAGGGTCTGTGTTGTACTACTATTGAGGATAAGGGCAACACCATTCATGATCACATGTGCATTCTCCTTCCCGGAAAACAAAGTTGTAAAGCCATCTCTTGTCTTCTTCCTTCCTGCACCAGTCCATCTACATTCACTGATACCAAGGATGTCCAGGTCGTATCTTACCATCTCTTTCATAACCTGTGCCGTCTTACCAGTTTCAAACATTGTGCGGATGTTCCATGTTGCAAGTCCTATCATCGATTTGGGCCAAAGAAAACTCCTCCTTGAGCCCATAGCTTCCCGTGATCGGTTTACACTAGGAGCTGTCATACTGCCAAGCTCGGGAGCTTGGCTTGGAATTTCTGTAGAGCCCTGCGGGTTTCTGTAACTTGACAGTTTTTACGGAGTGGGGTTGTTGGCCCCACTCCCAACTCCCAACCTGGAGGACCAGTGGTTTTCTGTAGGGGGTTTTCCTTAGCACATGGGTTCCGGTTACGTGGAGGCGCCAGACACTCGCCTCTCGCCGCTGTCACTCGGCTGCCGAAGCATTCCCAGGGGCTACGATGGCGGGGACGTGTGACATGCGACTTCAATGGCAGAGCCTATTGTTTGACAGTAGGCATTTCTCAGCATTTGCGAGGAGAACATTGGTGGCACTTGTTAACCTCACTGAGACCTATTACCAAAGCATTCAGCCCCCAGCTTGGCCGAGTGGTCAGCGTGTCGGACTCACAATCCAGCGGTCCTTGGTTCGAGTTCCGCTCTGACCACTATTCTCAGTGCATATATAATTAGTCTGTTGCGCGGGAAAGGCTTAAGTTCCCCAAATTTCAGCATTCTGTACCTGCGCGCTAGAAGCATGATGAATTGCAGCCTCCGCTTCAAATATCACAAACATTCTTTTAGCCTTCTTAATATTATATTGTAAGTAATTATTATGAAGCTTTAATAATTTTCTTGTATTAATTATTATTATTATTATTATTATTGCTAATAATCTCAGATAGAATCTGGTTTTCATTGGTTCCGGACAACAACCAGTTGTCTAAGGAAACTAAGAAGCATGCTTCATTTTACTTTCCTCTTCTGCGTACATCTTGAGCACTTTCCTAAGAATCATTGCCGATCCCAACAATACAGATCTCTGAATCAGTTCAATGGATGTGTCTACACCTATGGTCCTCAGATTTTCTTTTAACCTCAGTGGTATTGTTCCCAATGCCCCTACCACTATGGGTATCACCTTTGTCCTTACTCCCCACATCTTTCGGACTTTTCTCACAAGGTCTTGCTATTTTTCTACTTTTTCATCATCTTTTGCTCTCACTCTTCCATCTTCCGGGATTGCCACGTCTGTGATTTGGCAGTTTTTCTCACTTTTGTCAATGAATAATAAATCCGATCTCCTAGCCTTGATCTCATGGTCTGTCCATACACTAAAGTCCCACAGCATCTTGTAATCCTCATTTTCAAGTTCACTGTCCAGGACATGGTCATACCACCTCTCACTTTGCTCAAACCCATATTTTTCTGACAGGTCCCAGTGCCCTAGCTACATTGTCATGCCTCTTTTTGTATTCCTTCTGTGCCAGTTTCGGGCACCCACTTACAATGCGGCTGATTATTATTACTATAATTACTATAATTACTATTACTATTACTATTACTATTACTATTACTATTACTATTAC
>CM042758.1:287612-309899 GCA_022496165.2 Catalaphyllia jardinei | reverse complement strand
ACTATTACTATTACTATTACTATTACTATTACTATTACTATTACTATCACTATTACTATTACTATTACTATTACTATTGTTATTACTATTGTTATTATTATTGTTGTTGTTGTTATTGTTATTGTTGTTATTATGAGCAGTTGATAAACAAATGGATGCTGAAATAGAACCACATGGGGCACACAGTGTACCCTATGAAATGTAAAGGAACTGTTTTTATTATCAATATTTTTACAATAAGTATATTTTGTACTCACAGACCTACAGGCCTTTGTAATTACCAGCTTCCCAGAGCACTATCTGTCTTGAGCCCTGAGATCAAGGTAAGTAAGTAACTTTATTTAGCCAGGGTAGCCCATTCAGCTTCGAGGCTGGTATTCATAGGGGCCCTGGGAAATAAAGGGACTTACAAGTTAAAATGATCTAAAATTATTTACACCCTAAAAGCTCCTAAACAAGAAAAATCTTAAGCTCCTAAGTACAATTTAATTAAAAACAATTTAAAGGCTAAAACCTGTAAGTATAGTGATCAAAGTCCATAAATTTATAGGAAATAGTAATTAGGATTAATAATGCTTAATTAGCAAACTTTTAAAATTACTAAAAGACGGGGCAGTTTTAATATTAAAATGAATAGTCCCTGCATACTTATAGGTTATTTTTCCCATATTGGTCTTAGGCTTTGGTACAATTTTTTTTCCTTATTATGTTAATTTGATAATATCAAGTGGCCAATCAGGCCAGCAGGTATCGACTAGGAGTATATTTTCTTTATATAGAAACTGCATGTAGATGATAATTATTATTCAGTGCAAGTCTCTAGTATGTAACTTTAAATTTGCTTGCTGTATGTTCTTGACAGATCCTTAAAACCCTACCAATGATGAAATCACAATCTAGATATTACAAAGACTGTAGAACATGGTTGACTGGGTAGCCCATGTACATGTAAGTGATAGGCATTAACAAGACTTTTATTGTGTCCAGGAGGAAGCAGAGCAAGATGTGAAAGATAAATCTGAGTCAGGAGAATTTTCTAAATTTAGACTCTCACCGGAGACGATAGAGTGGCTGAAAGGTTGGATTTATTTTTTTATTTTGCGCCTAACAAGATCACGATGAAAATCCTTGTATGTGTATGCTGTACTAATTAAATATTTAATCAGTTAATATCTAATCTTGATGAATTATTTTTGTTTTTCATTTTAGGAAAGAAAATCAATTATCTTTTCCCTATCCAGGCTGAAACGTTTGATTACATCTACGATGGTGAAGATCTTATTGCACAAGCAAGTAAGTTTGTTAAAGAAAAATGTTCACATCTCACATCATTATTGTAGATTCTCCAGTTCTTCTGTATTCACAATTAAGGCACACATTTTCCTTCTAATAATATTTGTCAACTCTCCACCTATGCTTTAAGAAAGCATATAAGTAATAGAGTACAATGAAAATACCTTCTTGCATCTCTCACTACTGTATGTATTCTAACCTGTTTGATGTGGGCAGTCATGGTCTGTTGGCTTTAACTACTTTGAACTATTTTATAAGAAAGTATTTGTTGCTCTAGAGTTTAAACCAGGTGATCAAAATTCTAGGTGGACAAATTGCCTGGTGTCCAGCCCTTGATTGTAACCCATCATACACATAGGCGTAGGCGTACAAATATCACTAATGGACATTATTTGTTACTTGATAGGAACTGGCACAGGGAAGACGGTAAGTTGGCCTTAATTTTTGAAACTGAATCTTGAGAGTTATTAAAATAATATGCAACTTTAAAGTAACATAAGAACAATGGTTTACAGACCTGCACCTGTACAGCAAGTGACTGCAATTCAATGTCGTAAATAACAATCAAAATGATAAATTTAATATACAAATCTGTATTGATGAAGTGTCTGTCATGTGAGTCCTCTCCCACTCAACAAACCCCTCTTATAACACTGTCCTAGCTGCATTGTACAGTGAGAGTAAAGACCATTTGCCACCCACTGTAGGTTTTGTTTTATTGCCATGTGTTTCTTTTGTTGTTGTTTTTTTCAGCTGTCTTTTGTACTGCCATTAATTGAAAAGCTTAAGTTACAGAATCAATCTTTCAAGAGAGGAAGAGCACCCATGGTAGGAAAGAAGTTTTGTCTAGTTATTAATTATATCTAGCTTTAGTTTGACTTTTCAATGTTTATAAATATATTTTGTAATGTACAGGCAACATTCTGTAGTGATTCAGGCAGAAGGTATACATATAATAATATTAAGAACGAAGGTAATAATAATAATAATGATAACAGTAACGGAAACGATAACGCTTAACGATAACAAGAATGATAACAATACAATACAACAAGAAGTTGTATGAATGAAGTTAAATTCAACATCATCACAGATAGTCTGAATTACAATGTGATAAGATTACATTACTGTTTTTTAATGGGAGACTGGGTTACAATAGATTTTGTATTAAAATTGTGAATAAAATTATATTACATACAATGTAAGATATATGTGGGTATATGGCCTAAAAGATTAGAGGTTGTTAAACACCAAATTAGTATTTGGGAAAACACTATGGCACAATCTTTCTGTACTGCATTTAGTTAATGTATTCTATCAGTATACAACATTTGTATTAATCGTAGCGCATCTCGTGTGATAGTGATGCGTGTACTGTCTAGTCATAGGAAGATGTTTTTTGACTTCTCATTGTGTGTTTTATTTTGATGCAGGTTTTAGTCTTGACTCCAACACGAGAACTTGCTAAGCAGGTAAGAATTCTTAAACTTACTAAAATCCAAAAGCAGTTGCAAGTCAACCATTCATTGTGCTTTGTATGGAATGTTTCCAGCAAATGATCCATGTACCTCAAGGATTCTGTGTTTTAAAACTTCACAGATTGCTGATGAATTTGATTACTTGAAGTCTGATCTTGCCATGCACTGTCTGTATGGAGGAGTGTCTTATGGACCACAAGGTATAAATGTACCAATAATTATTATTATAGAACAGCAATCCTTTTTTGACCTACATTGACATCCTGATTTCTCTGGTTCCCATTCATGCTTTCCAGATTATTGATCAATGCAATTGAAGGTCAGTCTGCCAAATATTAGCTCAATCCTGCAAAAAATGAAAATTGACCCAAAAAGCAATATACACCCTTTTTACATAAAAGCCTTTGATTATAATCATGTAAGGTTTGGACAACATTCTTAACTCGGGCTTACACAGATGCAGAATAGTCTTGAAATCTAAACAGGCCATAAAGACTGCAAATGGCACTAAATACATGTATATAAGGTTGATAACATGCAATGATGGTTTGTTGTCATCTTCTCAGCTGGGGCTATCAGAAATGGACTAGACATTGTTGTTGGAACACCTGGAAGAATCATTGATCACATGGTTAATGGTACACTGGATCTTACACAGCTAAAGTAAGTGCTGTAGAATCTCTCTGTTCATCCATTAAAACTGCAGGTTCAATTGCCCTGTGTAAAAAACTGTAACAGTGTGGTACATCAACACAGACTGTGCATGTATCTATTTATTAGAAACTTTTCATATGTACATTGCAGACATGTGGTAATTGATGAAGTTGATAGGATGTTAGACATGGGATTTGCAGAGTCTGTTGAGGACATCCTTGAAGAATCATACAATCCTTGTAAGTAAACAAATTCCCCCTATCTTAACATTACCATAAAAGGGATTAAAATAGTGTGATTAATTACTCTGGCTTCCGTAGGGAATTTTGAGTCATAAAATGCAAGCCATTTTGTCTTGGTTGCCAAAAGGAAGGATCATGGTCCCAGAGATTCCTGGCATAGAGCATGGACACCAGGAGATGAGAATACAACAGATTGCTTTATCATTATATGTAAACAGAATGCTACATTATGTTCTGTGAATAATATTTTGGGAGGAATTACACCTTATACAACCACATCCCTCTTGCATACAAAGAGATCGGTTGTTTTCAGATTGGGGTGGTCTACAAATTATATTGCTTGAAAGCCTGCCAAATAAGCAAAGTTCATACTCATTCTAATGAGATGAGAAATGAGCAACATTCAAGTTCGAACATACTGAGACAAACACCTCAGATGTTGAAAGAATCATCTCAACAGAACTTTGAAGATGAGGCAAACAACATGCCTTTGGATAAAGAGGAAATTCAACTATTAAGTAATTTGAATAGTAAATACCTAAGCATAAACTCTTGTGTCAAAATTTCTTGATTCCTCTATTATTTTGTTTTTATTATGCTCAATAAGCTCACTTGAATTAAAAGTATGATTTGATATTGACAGTTTGGAACAAATGTAAGAGCAACTGAAGAACAAATCAATTTGGTGTTCATTGTAAGATGTATTTAGCCATTGTTGACTAAAATTGGTTATTTTTAATGTTGATTTATAACAATTTGTTTTTCAGCAAGGGAGGATAAACCTCAGACACTTTTGTTTAGTGCAACATTACCACCTTGGGTTGTCAAGACTGCTCAGAAATACATGAACCACGACAGGAGAATAGTGGATCTTATCGGAGACCAAGGACTGAAAGCTTCTGAAAGTGTGCAAGTGAGGCAAATCAGAAACTTACTAATAGATATAAAATTAACAGTGAAAGGCTATGAAAACTTAAAACTTTCATCTCTGTACTTATAGATAATAATAAATGCCTACCACACTGCACCATGTGTTTTTCTTTGTTTGTTTGTTTTTGATTACTATCTGTTTATGTCATCTGCTAATATTTATATATGTTGTGGCTTGTTTTTTCTGTTTGGTTTAATTTTTTTTTCAACCAGTTTAAATCTTGTTAAACCAGTTTGAATTTTTCAAACTGGGTTAAGAATAACACTGGCTGGGTTATCCCCCAGCTACTCTACCCCTTCCCCCAAATCCCCATTAAGCATGAATACTAATTAACAGTAAGTTTCAGTTTCTTTCTTTTTATCTCGTATTCACTGGGATTTGAACTGCCAACCTCTGGCTCTGCTTCCCACTTTACCACTTGACAATGAAAGTGATGGTTGCAAGAGCTCTCACACTTGTTTTAATTATCAGTTCATCACCCCAAGCCCCTCTCATATAAATTTTAATTTATTCAAAAATACATATAAATTTCAATTTATTTATACATGAACCTTGTCTTAATTACTAAGAAGCTAACTAATTCCAAATAAGTGTTTAGACCTAATCACTAACTTGAGTGCTCAACCCAAACTACTAAGCCATATGCAAAGTTCCCAGCCTAACATCAAAGCTAACCATTCAAAATAAGTGCTTAGGCCTAATCACTAACTTGAGTGCTTAACCCAAATTACTAAGACACATGATCACATTCTGCTCAAAATTGTAAGTTAAACTGGTTTAAAAATTTCAGCCCAGTTTGAAAAATTTAAACTGGTTTAATAAAAATTAAACCAAAAATAAAATAAAACCACAACATATATATATATATTTTTTACCGGTACTTTCAGCACCTGGCCATCAGATGTCCATATGAAGCTAGAGCATCCACATTGCGTGATGTTGTACAGGTGTGGAAATATATAGCTATTTTGTATTTATTTGTAAACAGCTGGTTAAGTCTTGGTTCATAAAAGTAACTCTGGTATCTCATATATGGAGTAGCCAGGTCCCTTGCTACTCTAAATGAATGACATTCTGGTCCATTTCACACTGTCCTGTACAATTTCATCTGAAAGTAATTTAAAAGAAGTTGCCATGTAAGTCTCAATTGATTCATGTTTGCTTCTATTGTGTCTTTTGTCATATCCTTTCTTGCCAGTTTATTAGCTCCTCTTCTCCCCTTAGTACCACCCCCATGTGTAATTACATGTATCTTTCCTGCTCTCATGGTTGCCAGTTTCTGTTTGGTGGCTTACTTTTCTTTGATGACAATGGTATTGATGATATCTATAATGATGATGATGATGATGATGATGATGATGATGATGATGATGATGATGATGATGATGTTGATGATGATGATGATTATGATGATCAACCAAATGAGCAAACAAATTTTTTTCTTTCCCTTAATTTTTTTTGTCTGACTGAATTTCTTGTTTCCAGGTTTATTGTGGTGCCCACAGCAGAGCTCTTATATTTACTGACACAAAGAGAGAAGCAAGCAGTTTGGCTTTGAATTCTGTCTTAAAGCAAGTAAGTTCTGGCTTCTAAAGCTTTCCTAATCCGGTATCAGTTCAGTGTGAGTAACTGGCTAAGCTTCTGAATTTGATGACTACACATTTGCATTGCTTTTTTAGAGTTGTATGTAGTTGTCCTGAAGGTCGGATGTACATGTATGTATGTAGCTGTAAGAACAGACTCTGTTTAAATAATCGACTAGTTTTTGTTTAGCCATAACTTTCATACAAGGTACTTAGCCAGTGGCTATTTATTACAATTTAATGGCATCAAAGGTAATACATACTAATACGACTGATAAAAATAGCCATATGGATAATCCGTAAAGGAGTCCAGAACCCCATAAAAAAACAGATCATCAATGATTATATACTAATACAAGTTACGAAAATACAGTAATAGAAACGAAATAAAATCAATAATTTAACAATGGATAACTAATTTAATGTATTGTCCAATAAAAACTTCTTAACTCCCGGCTTAAAAATATTAACACTTACTGCCTTACGAGTATCTTAGGGCAAAAGATTCCAGGAGTCAACTATCCTGTGAAAAAAAACTATATTTGAGTGGACTTGTTCTTGCATATTAATTTTTCTTCTTAAGTGATAAATCATCATATTTCATAAATGAGTAATGATCAGCATCAGAATAAAAATCAATGTAAGAATCGATGTTGATGTTACTTATTCCGTTGAGAGCTTTACATAATCTTTTCAATAAAAAGATGTCTGTTTTCTGTTTCAATGTTCAGGATGCACAGGTTCTTCACGGAGACATTGCTCAGGAGCAGAGGGAGATCACTCTAAAAGTATGGTTTTCTTACATACATTATTCTTTTTTTTCTGGTTTGTTAGTTATGACAATGACCTTCCCTCTCCCCCATTTCAGGGTTGTCATTAGAGAATGTAATAGGTGTCTGATCTGAACTGAGCAGGTGGCTGAAGTGAATTGTGCTTGCTTAGCAAGCACTGACGGCGTGTTGTGGAGCTACACTCTCCTCTAGGGAGGTCCGGAAAAACTTAAAATTTGAAACTCTCTGAAACGTGTTTTCCAGCATTCTGGGGCATATTTAAGTAGCAATTTTTAGCCATGTTATATTCAATTTCCCCTGAACTCAGACTCCACGTTTTTATTTAAAATAAGCGTATGTTTCATTCCTGTCCTCTCTAAACTGATAAACATCTGGAAATTACCCGCCAAATGGCACAAGGTTTGCAAAATCACGGAACATTTCGCCTTTATTTTTTAATTAGGATTGTCTAAGGGGTTTTTCATGACAAGCACTCCAAAAGGTCCATAAATTTTAGGAAAGTTAAATGGCAGGTATTTTAATTCAGCAGTATTTGGTGAACAATTGTAACGCTACAAAGTCCTAAAAAAAAACAACAATCTGGCGGCAACTTTGACGGCCTCGTGTATGGTTGGAACAACATTTTCAATCGCAGAACTTTGTTTGCATGTCTCTGTCGAAATCGTAAACAAAAGAACGAAATTTTCCTTCGAAACTGCTGTCATGTCTCTGCCGGATAACGTAAATTATATGCTATTCTACGATTCGGCGATTCTGAGTGTTTACGGCAAAGGAGAATCTTCCTGCCTTTGAAATCTTAACAGTGGAATGGGCACAACAGTTTCAGCAAGGTGAAATAGATCTTTGTAGACACTTCAAGTCCTTCCCCATCCCTCTGAAAGCTCTTTTGAAAGCGTGTAGTGGATCGGCGATAGTTTGTCATTGTATTTCGATAAATGAGGCCGGTTTATCTGTAGTTACGGTATTAAATGCTTCGGTGAGTTTCGTAATTATACCGTGATCGAAGCTACCTCTTGCCTTTGTGGCTCTCTTTTTCGCTAGATTTCGTCTTCTTCGATTGACTTGACAAGTAATTGTGAAGAGATCGCTTTCTTCGCTGGCCATCATTTTCGATTTTCGAAGCACCAACGAACTTGAGAATTGCGATGGCATTTATAGTACTCAAGTTAACCGTGGACACCACTGATAGTTTTTGCACGGTACTTCCTGTGCAGGTGTTTAGTTTTTTTCTTCTTCCATAACATCAGATGTATACAAGAGAATGATCACTAAACTAAGCCTCAGATTCCCCACAAAAAAGATTTCTTGGGAAGACAAATCTCAATATTACAAAATTTCTGGTGCACACTGAAAGTAGCCGGCGCAAAATGGCCAGACAGCCGGCGGGTTTCCGCCGCCTACCGGCTCCTAATGACAACCCTGCCATTTATTTATGTGGTACAGTTATTTGAACAGTGAAAAACCTGTTGATACACAACTCTTTTTATAAGTTTGCCCTACTTTTAAAAATGTCATCATTGAAATAAGTGCCAATTCAGACTCAACATATTGCAATGTGCCTTACATGTAGGTACTTATAATTAAATTTCCTGAATTTATGCTGTATTTTTGTTGATTAGTGGGACCCCTCACATTTGTTCATTTTTTCGTTCATTCATATATTGTTCATTTGTTGTTCATTTCGTTTTTTTATTCATTCATTCTAATTCATTCTGTGGTATTGGCAGAGTTTTCGTGATGGAAAAGTTCGTTGTCTGGTAGCCACAGATGTCGCAGCTAGAGGTTTGGATATCCCTGAAGTTGATCTTGTTGTGCTGACTGAACCTCCCAAGGTAGGTTTCTAAGAATGCCGCATGTCTCTTCTACTTTATTGAGTCTTAAAGGGATATAGCTAGATGGAAATTAAAAAATGTTATTCATCAACTTCTGCTACTAAGAATAGTGCAAAGCTAATTCAGGTATACTGTACTTCTAAATAATAAATTTTGAAACACACATGATAAAGAATAGTAATAGGAAAATACATGTAATGGTAATCATGTTTATGATTTAGGATCTTGATATGTACATCCATCGGTCTGGAAGAACAGGAAGAGCGGGCCGTGATGGAATGAGTATTGTGTTCTTCAAGTCAGGAGAGGAACAATTGTTGCGTGCAGTGGAAAGAAGAACTGTGAGTAACGGCAACAACAGGCTTTTTAAAACATTTCAATGTGTTTTTGTAATCTGAGAAGATATCTTTATCCACATAGTATACAGACTTACAATCATATTCATTCATATGTTTTCTTTATTATATGGTAAGACAACAACAACAAACGACAGTATTTTATTACTTTACATCGAGGCAGGCCAGGATAATCAGTGAAAGAAAAAGAAAATACACACTAAAAACTACAGATAAATAAAGAAAATATTAAGTAAATATGAACAGATTAAGTCTACAAGTCTATCAAGTCTATTTTGGGAATCGGTCATATAGACTGTTTCCATGGAAATGGCCATTAAGCCATGTAGGTATTGTTTCTTGAAAGCCAGCAAGTGCCATTATATAATTAACTAGTAAGTAAACTTATTTTTATTTTCATACTATTTTTTGTGAAATAATATACTAGTGACTAACTTAGCTTGCTTAATCCAAACTGGGGAATATAAATTGACCGTAGGTTGCTTTTGTTTTTGCCTCAATTGAGGGCCAAAATTCTCTGCACAGTACATGTACCGGGTTGTTTGAAAGCTGGTTAGCACTAAAGTAGGACTAAAAGTTAACTGAAGTATTAATTTTTCTTGTATAAAAATGTTTTTCGCTCCTTAGATTTTGTGTAGTTTGAAATTATTCAAACTCGAAATGAAAGGGTAAACAATATAAACAATTCTCGCTAATCATGGGTGAGCATAATCAGACTTAGAACAACCTTGCCAAGGTTGTAAATTATTATTTTATTTCTAATTTATTTTTTTATTATTTATTATTTTTTATCACAGGGCATTAAATTCAAACACATTTCACCTCCATCCGTAAATGAAATTGTTGAAGCTTCAGCAGTGGATGCCCAGAAGTAAGAATTTTTGATGATGGTGATGACTTTTTTCTTTGACACATTCCACCTTAGCATTGTTAGAGCACCTTATTCATAGTAATTTGATTATTGTTGTGTTAGGTATATACAGACAGTTTCGCCTGAAGTTCTTGAGAAGTTCCGTGGTGCTGCTCAGGCACTGGTGGATAAACTTGGTGCAGTGGATGCTGTTGCAGCTTCACTTGCTCACATTTCTGGCACCAAAGAGATCAAGT
Organism: Catalaphyllia jardinei; assembly: GCA_022496165.2. Classification (NCBI taxonomy): domain Eukaryota; kingdom Metazoa; phylum Cnidaria; class Anthozoa; order Scleractinia; family Caryophylliidae; genus Catalaphyllia; species Catalaphyllia jardinei. The sequence goes on along the minus strand of CM042758.1, from coordinate 299,632 downwards.
CACGATCTCTCTTGACTGGCCGAGATGTATGCATAAATAAAAACATAATTTACCATGTCATTTTAGAACTTGGTTTGTGGCTAGGTAACATTTTAATCTATAGCAATGTGAAAGGACATTTTTTGGTAAAAAACTACAATGTATGTTGTCCTACATGTATGTCCTATGTTGTCCTATGGTATGTTGTGCTGCGTTGTGCTTTGTTGTCCAATGTTGTGCTAAGTGGTCCTGTTTTGCGCTAAGTTGTCCTATGTTATGCTAAGTTGTCCTGTGTTGTGCTAAGCTGTCCTGTGTTGTGCTATGTTGTGCCATGTTGTCCTATGTTGTTCTATGTTGTGTTGTGTTATGTAGCCCTATGTTGTGCCATGTTGTCCGATGTTGTTCTATGTTGTGTTGTGTTGTGTTGTGTTATGTAGCCCTATGTTGTGCTATGTTGTCCTATGTGATGCTAAGTTGTCTTATGTCGTCCTAATAGTGCTATGTGGTGCTATGTTGTGCTGTGTTGTCCTATTTCATTCTATGTTGTCCTATGTTTTGCTATGTTGTCCTAAATTGTGCTATGCTGTTCTATTTTATGCTAGCAATGCAGAGAATGTTGCAACTTTTTTTCAAGCGATGTTGAGTCGTAGTTAATAAATGTAATTTATTTTATCAAAGATTACTGTAAAAAGTATGAAGTTTTTTCTCCAAACACCCTTTAGCTGATCAATGACTTAAAGGACATGACAAGTAACAATGGGATCTGGATTTATTATATTATATACTGTATTGCTAACAGCTGGCGAATAACATTATGTCCTTATGACACAATTCCAGTCCAAATATCTAGCATGCCTGTGACAATCCCGCAGGGAAAAACTGACAATTTGTGTCTTAAATACAGTCTTTGTGGAAAGGAAAACATTTAATCTCAGGGATGCAGGGGTTGATCATACTGAGGAAACTATTGACACTAAATCTGACCACTCTACTGGATACATCTGTATGGGTATGTCAGTATACCATAGTGATATCACTTATTGTATTCAGGATCACACCACCTACCTACTGAAGGCTCCTGTGGAGCTACGTGGAACTGGTTACATGTGGCGTGTATTGGAAAAGACTCCAGAAGTGAAAGAGAATGTGACAGTTATGAGGATGTGTAAAGACAGACAGGTGAGATGTGTTATGTAAATGCTAAGCACTATTAGTTGAACAGTGCTTCATTGTATAGAATTCTGTCTGAAGTTGCATAGATGCATAACATGCTCTGAATTTCATATTAGTTCACTACTGTATAGTTTTTTGAACAAGTTACACTTAAGTTACACTTTTTAAACAAGTTACAATTAAGGATACAATCCCCGGGGGGAGGGGGGTAAGGGGCACTTCCTTATAAGAGGCTAATGGGGATGTGCCGCTGGATGGGGTCACATTTTCATGACTGGATTGAATATCATGGGGTTGCATTTTCAATATTGTTACTAGGATGGGGTTGCACATTTTCGGATTTTTGGGGTAAGACAGTTCTTCATATTTACAGTTAGCAAACGTTCAAGAATGTTTGTACTGTAGGTGAAAAGTAAAGTGTTCTTTATTCAATATAAGGTACATACATAAAAATAAAGTGACTAAGTTGGGATTGCAAAAATTACATATTTGCCAAAAAGTGATGGGGTCTACAATTATTGGCCACAGAATAGACTAATAATGGGTTAGAGGCTCTGAGAGGCCAGCAGCACATACCCAGAAAAAATTGACCCAAGTACACCCCTGGGATACAATCAAGTACATGCAGTTGATAGTAAACCACACTAAAAGTGAACTTGATAATATTATTTTATTTTATCTTGTTTGCTCTTCAAAATGGAGGAATTTGAAAATTCTGGCTTTGCATTTAAGCGTGGACTGAAAACATTTTAGTAACAGAGATTTTCAAAAATGTTGACGTCATGAGAAATTTGATCACAGAGAGATACCCCAGAGAAATTGTGTCAATTCTGTGGGTGATGTATTTGTCCTGCATGAAATACCAGTCAATGTGACCCTTGATTAACGTTGGTCTGCTTTCTTAACAGAGTGTTGTACTTGATGTTCCAAATGAATATCAAGAAAAACTTGAGGTATTGCAATTGCATTCTGATGAGTTTTATGTACATAAATATGGCAGTCATGTTATAATAATAAATGTGAAAATGTTGTCTTGAAGTTTATTACTGACTGTTAAACAATACAGTTCTCCTAACTTAGAATATTGTACAAGTTTTTCCTTTATTTATTAAAAGAATAGTGCTTTTTTTTAATTTAAGGTATGGGTATACCCCAAACGCCTGTCAGTCATTGGAGAAGTTTTATAGTCAAACATTTCACACAAACATAACAAACCCCAGTAATTAAAGTATACATTTTCTGAAAGCTTAAGAATATGTAGACTACAAAGGTATATTTAATATAATAATATACATGAAAAAATTACTGGTTTCTGATTGGCTGAGAACAGTACAGTTTTTCCTTAACACAGTGCAGAAAAGAGGTAATTGAGTGCAAAAAAAGGTAATAAAGCAAGCATTCTGATTGGTCAATGAACAAAGAAGGTCACAGATAGCCAATCAAATCTTTTCTTTTCAAATCAAGCGCGCGCCCTGGATGGCGCAATTATGGCGCAATTTTTTCCTGGTTGCGTGATAATTAAATCACCTGAGGTTAAGCACGCGCACGAAACTGAGAAGAGAGTTCAGAGTCCGTAAAATTCAAAACATCCTTCACGCAAAATTTTCATGTTTATTATTAATAAGTAATCATACGTTTTTTCTCATTCAATTTGAAATTAATTTGCACTTGTGAGTTTTTCAAAAAGCGAAATTGCACTCGCCGAAGCGGCTCGTGCAATTTCAGCTTTTTGAAAAACTCACTCGTGCAAATTAATTTCAAATTGAACTCGAAACGGTATGATTACCTATACAAATAAAAAATTTAAGGTTTTCCAAATGTAGTACACTATTTCACAAAGTAGGGAGGTTCACTAATTACGTTCATTTCCAGTAGGATTTGAGCGGGAGGACGTGATCAACATCGCTAAGTCTTCTTGACACCTTTCTCTAAAAAACTGTGTTGGGAAAATAATTTAGACGTGCTGTTAAACTTCGAGCTTTGATAAAAAAAAGGCATTCTCTTCACTGAAGTAGTCATTACTCTTGAAAGAAGCAGAAATTAACAAATTCCCCAACACGTTCTTTTGGGCTGATTATTGGGCAACATTCTCTTCAAATTTCCACAAAAAGACATTGAAAACTCCCCAGAAACAAATTTAAAATGTACACCTCACTTGCTGAAATTTTCATTTATTTGAGATTTGAAGTAAAATATACTTTAGAGCTTGTAATGAGATAATTACACAAAACGTGTGAAAATTATGACCCATACATCGACCAAGTGAAGGCTCATTGTACATTAACAATAGAGCTCATATCAGTTTTGAAGAATTACAAAGGACTCTCAAATGTTGCCTCCAGCACAAAATATCCTTTGCAAGATTTGAGTTCCACTACTTGTGTGCTTCAAATGATGAAAGTGCTAAGGAAGTAATGCTTAGAAAATTTAATGTGTCTTCCTCGTCCAGTGCAAGCAACTTTTCCTGCTCTAGCAGGAAACTTTGTTGCTAGCAGCTAATGCGTTAGCCCAATTGCGATCAAACTTCCTCTACGGTGCTTTCTTCGTACTTGCAAGTTATGGACATGAACTTTTGCATTTCTTCAATGACATATAATTTATTACAAACTTAACTCAGCAATCTATAAACGGAGAACACCTAGACAAGCTCATTGACCAAACATTGGTAGCTGTTCTTACTTGACATGTCACACCACTTAACTTCTTGTGACAAGGGTTGTGGGTGGGGGCAGTGTGGAGATAAGCCTCAATTTCAATTGAATGTGGGCCTTTTCTCGCTGAATTAAGGAAAGCTTTCAAGTTGCATTAAGAAGGGGCCCTTTCCACTTGATCCTGCTAAAGTCGCCTTGGGGTGAGTTTCAACATAGTGCTCCAGCAGGGGTTTCATTCAGGGCTGGGCACCGGGCAAAGTAGCCGGCTGAGGATGATTTTGCGGCCTGGTTCGACCATATCAAGGATCTTCTTTCTCAGAAAAAAAGTTCAGTTCAAAACGTTTGGCCTTCCTGTGAGAAACGATGAGTTGTAAATTGAAAAAAACTGGTCTAATGTTGAGGGGTTGAAATATAATCTGTCCAGGTAAAAAAAAAAGAACTTTTAGATAATGAAAAAGAATGGAAAAATGTAAGCAAGATGGCACTAATTTGTGAATTCTTTTCGTGACAGGAGTATTGGTTGGAAGGCAAAGGAGGAGTAATACTTATAAAAATAACTGAACTTCCAGAGCTAGTTGAAAGACCTCAACGTGACCCAATGCGCAGTGACAGAAAACAAGGCTACAGGGACAGATATGACAGAGAGGGATTTATGAACCAGAGAACTGGCCAACGGGATCAGTTTCGCAGTGGTTATGGTGGAAAGGCATCATATGAAAGAGGTTTCATTCCAGATCGTTATGGTGGAAAAGACTCATTCCGAAAGGTTTTTGAGTTTGATTGATAGGTGCAATGGTCAGGACAAGAAGGATGAATTTAATGAAGTTAGACAAGTAAAGAAAAAGATTCAGATTCTCAAGGAAGATATTGATAACTACATATTAACTAAGAGTGAGGTCTTTATGGGAAAATCGCAAACCAAAACCATGTCATATTATAGCAAGGTCAATACAGCAAGGCTGAAATTTGAGATTTTCCTGTTAAGACCAAAAATTCAAGGTATAAAAGTTGTTTATCATAATTATGGCTTTTCTCTTTGTGTTTGCAGGCCGATAATTGGCCCTTGAGTATTAGAGACTTACGCCTTAGAGTTAGCCAATCAGAGTGTTTCATTGGTAGCAAACACAAGCCATACAATAATAGGTATAAGTAGTGGACTAGTGGACTAATGCAAATCCTGCATTTTGATTGGCTACGCTACTAGAGGACTAATAGTAATAGTCATCGAGTAGCGAAATTTGCCGGTTTTTCTTTCGTTTTTTTCCCCAAATAAACATTTCTTCAACTTGCTTTTGCTAACTTTGTTATTGCCTTTTCTGTCCGACTAGTTGGGTGATACTAAAACAATTAGACCCTTCACCCTAAAGGGCCACGGGTTAATAGCCCATTAGGCTTCGCCTCATGGGCTATTGACCTGCAGCCCAAGGGCTATGGGCCTAATTGTTAATGATCGCCTAACAAGCACTGTTATGCTTTTGCTGTTTCAATTAATTTTATTGGTTGCTGTATGTAAATGTTTAACTGAAGCAGGAACACCTAATTTATGTAAGCTTTTATTGCAGGGTTCTGAATTGCAAGGTTTTTTTATAGTATTAATGGTCACACTTGTTTGTACAAATTGATCATAAAATTTGTTTTTTACAATTTTAGAAATTCAGGCTACAATAACAGTGAAAATGCATGTTTTGTTGCTGCATAAAATATCAAGCTTCTGGTTTAGATATTTTTAGTACAGCTCTCTCTTGGTTCTCCAACTGCTCAGCTAATCAAAGAGTCCGAGTCCATATTTTTTTATCACTGGTTTTCGCTAGGAGTGCATAGAACAGTAACAAAGACACAATACGATGTTAATACTTGGCACGTTTTTTCCAAAATTTCCATGCAAAAGGTGCTACTTTACCATACTTGATGCTTCTGCTAATGCTGAGTAATACAAAGCAGCCTGCACACCTCTTGCTGGAAACTAGGTTGCTAGAACAACCTTAGCATAAAAAATAACCTACACAAGCATCTACTTCCTTAAGATTATACCTGTACTTTGAGCATTTTATAGAGCCAGGTTAATAAAAGTTTAAAACCTAATAAAATTGTGATATTTTCACTTGTCGTACATGTTGACGCTATGTATGGCCTTGTCAAGAATTTGCTGTCTGATTTACTATCTTCCTGAGTATCAAAAACTGTCTTGAGTCAAGTTGAGGTCAGACCTTTACTTGTTCTCATTCAGATACATTTAGCTCACGACATTTGGTGCTACATCAACAACATATGCCTTTGCTCTCTCTTCCAGAGAAATTCAGGCATTAATAATTATTATAGAAATCTACTGTGCAAGGCTAGAGCAGGTGCAATCACAAAGCTAGGCAGATTCTCCCTACTCCAAAAACAATCTTCAGAGCAGATAGCCTTCTTGGAGGTGACTTTTTACTCAAAAATTGCTTATCTGCTTGAAACTAGAAGTCGATCGCCATTGGTTATGAAAGCATTGACAAGTGCCATAGCCAGTCTTTGTTCTTACTTGATGCCATTATTTTTTTAATCTGTAATACAAAACAAAAGATTTCTTTCATGAAGCACTGTCTGTTAATTTGTGTGATGACAATTTTTTTGTCTGGTCTGGTTTTATCTTCTTTCCAACTTCTTGAATTTGGCTTCTGCAAACAGAATATAAATTTAAATTGTTAATAATTATCATTAAGACGTTAATATTTGCAAGGGCCACCATGACAAAACGTAAGTACTGGATCCTTTTACTGAAGAAGGTCTAATCAGCTGTAAGATGACTGAATAACACACGAAAATAAGCAAGGCTGATTAAACAGCATGGGAATATATTTTCCAATATTTCAGGATGGCAGGGCCCTCCTTCAGGGTGTTACAGCAACACCTAGAAGAAAGAAGGCCGTGCCATCCGAAATATTGGAAAATATATTCCCATACTATTTAATCAGCCTTGCTTATTTTAGTCTGTTATGTATGACTTGTGCATAAGTTGAGGGCGATTTTTTGGGCTGATTTTTTTGTCGTAAAAGGTTGACTTAAACACGAGTAAATACGGTAGTAATTATTGAATTTGGCTTTCTTAGGATATAAAGAATTCTGCAGGTCAAGGAGGGTGTTATCCACCGAGGCTGAAGGCCAAGGTGAATAATACGCTCCGAGATCTGCAGAATTCTTCATATCCTACGAAAGCCGAATTCAATAGTTGCTTTATTATTCATTCAAAACATTTCCCCGTTCTTAAAGGAGTTACACCATTTCGCTCTTTCTTCTTCAGCTCACCAAAAACAACACAACCTAGTCCCCAGGTTTTCTCGGTCAACGGTTCAATAATTTGCAGCGGGCTGCACTTTTGGCGTCATTTTGACATCATTGGTTCAATAATCTGCAGTGGTCTGCACTTTTGACATCATTGATTAAATATGTCAAAGATTCTTTCCAAATTTGGTGAATAGCAGCTGGTTATGGTGAATTATGCGTGTGGTTTTAACCAATCAGAAACAGGGAAATATTTTGAATGAATAATACCTGGTAATAGCAGTTGCAGCATTACTTTCCTCCTCTACAAGTTGCAGAATAAAAAATGCAAAAATATTGATTTCTGTATATTCCCCAAGTTTAACTTTTACAATAAATTTACTTCCGTCAACACAGTGACATTCAACTGTGAAGTAATGCTGTATGTGCATATTGTGATTTTACAAAAAGAACCCTACATCTATCATGTCGTATGACAGTGTTATTAGAAAAACAGTTAAGAGAATGTTGGTTGGACTAGAATGTGGTCAGAATGTAATGATCATAAAAGGAAGACAACTTGGGTCTAGAATATTACTCACCTAGTCTCTTGGAATATGCATCTAATCTGTATGCAGCTTGTTCAAGGCTTGCAACACTTTCTTCTACTTTATCAATCTGCTCCAAATATGGCTCCAGGCTTTTATCTGAAGGCAAAGATTATAGAAAACACTTGAGCTTTTTCTTGTACTGACTGTTACAGAGACTGTTAATGACTAAAAACTATAATAATAACAAAAAACAGAAATTTGTAGGGTTGATTAATTGTGTGTTTCTTTGGGATGATCCAGATCACTCTCAATGATCCAAGATCACTCCCAATCATGGTGTAAGGGCTCGGTGTAAGGAATATCAAAGCTACCAGTGAATCTACTCAGCTGGGATTTATCAGTCTCTTTGATTCTCCATGATACAAGAATCCTTTCCCCTCTTAACCCTCTCACAAAATTTCCAAATTACCATACATTCATACAAAATCCTTACATTTCTTGTCTAGTTCCTCCATGACTGTGATGAGAGTCTTTGCAGTGTCTGACATTTCACTATACTTTGTAACAGTCAACTTATTCAGCTTTTCAAGAAGAACATAGTCCTGTATTGAACCTGAAAAAATGTCACAACCAGCAAGTGAATATAATATATAGATTTAGGCCAGGCTTAAAGTGTAGCTCCTTGGCCAGGTTGTTCAGAGCCCGATTGAGCTAACCCAGGAAAAGGTAGAATGTTGATTTGACTTTTGTAACTTTGCAGTTAGGTGTTCTGTTTACTTTCTGACTTTCTGTTTTGAGTTTTATAATCACCATATACTCAGAACAAAGTAGCAAAAAACATTTTCAAAGAAAAAGTTATAATTTAAATATATTTTAATCCTGGGCTAGCATTAACAGGCTTCCGAACAATCCTGACCATGTTTCAACAAGTTAACCTGACATGAGCCTGCAATCCAATCGAAAATCAGCATGTAGTCACCGGCCAACTTAAAAATAAACATGTGATCTCCATAAGCTGTACATTTGAGAACGTGTTATGGTCATGAATACTGGTCAGCAGATACCTTGTTTTGACAGGTGTCAATTGATCATAACATGGATGTCCAATCAAAGAAGTACACAGTAAACCAAGGCTGCATCATGTCTCTGTCAACCCAATATTTGGAGTATGGCTGCCATGCTGCACGACTCTGCACGACTCCGTCGTCGTTGTCGTTGCCGCTGTTGTTGTCATGTGTATGCGCCCACAAGCAATGCTTCTGGCCATGATAACCAAGAGAAAATCAACTCGTGGGTTTCCTTTTTTCCTATATGAGTATGGGGCTCTGCTAGGCGGCCCTTCGGGCCACCGGAGCTCCACTATAATTCAGTTCAAGGGACCACAGGATCAATGAGAATGCTTTGTAACCCCTGCTTTAAAGTACTATGTCATCCCTCACAAAACTACCAATACCACTTAAACTCAGCACATCATATGTCTTAAAAGTATTATTTTATTCTCAGAATTGGCTAGAAAACTGAAATCGAGCGAAAATTTGACCATTGAATAGCCAGTTGATAATAGTTCGAACTCTGTACCTTTGGCAAAAGGAGGATTCAAACAACAAAGTCATAATTCATGTCCATGGAACACATAATCTACAGCATTTCATGTGATTCTTACCAGCTAGTTCACCATTCAAGTACTCTGTTAACTTGTCGAACGCCTCCTTGCAACAATCTTTCAAAGACAGCACTTCGCCGCCAGAAGCTTTGGGTTTTTCCAATCCAGAAGGCTCTTCTAATACGGGCTCAGAAGAAACCTCTGTTGGATCTTTAGCTATGGCTTTCCCATCGCTCATGGCTTCGTCTAAACTCTGTGCATTCTGTTCTGTCGTCGCCGCCATATTGGATCTATTAGACTTGAACCTGCTGCTCGTTCCCAGGCCTGCTAGGACTTGAGACATGAGAAAAGGAAGAAAAGAAAAAGAGCGGGAAGTAGAAATGCCACTTCAAGGGAAAAGGAGTTTCAAACTCCTTTTATACTATCTGGGATGGGATGCAGTCATCTGTAGGACCATAACTGGGGTTTTACCCCAAGGGGGTACTCCCTATTATGGCCTATATGGGGAGGCTCCATCCGAAAGGGGTACCTTTCTCAGGCTTCAGGTATATAAAAGGGTAGGGATTTCACAAGTTGATGTATATAAATGGCTGAAAAATTGGTCATTTAGGTATTTAAAAGGGCCTTTAATTATAATATTTCGAATAGATGCACTTTATGGCTGTATCAGCATATTTATTAAGCACTACATGAAAATGAGAACAAGACTTCCAAAAGAAGGTATGTGAAAAGGGTACCTTTTGTAATAAAAGGTATATAAAAGGGGTACCTTTTCTGCCAAAAATGGTATATCAAAGGGTAAGGGGTTGGACCTCAGGGCAGAGCCTCCCTGTATTAAACTTCGTTGAGTACCCCCTGGGGGGTTTACGTGGCTTTGCCTTTGACATTGTTCCAGTAATGCCACAACTGGTTGTGAATAAACTTGCCCCAGATTAATTTCTTGTTCCTGAAATGGTATATGGAGAGCCCATATTTTTTTTCAAGGTATGGTAAGGGCTAGAAACAGGAGGTGAAAGCTATTAAAATAGCATACACATCTACCTGGTTTCCAAACATAAAAGCAAACTAGATTCCAGTCCTTATTTCACTTCAATCATCCTTAAAAATGTTTGACATGATGCACCCAAACTGGTTAAATTATATGAATGTTGTGCCACGTAGCACTATGAACACAAATAATGTAACAGAGAATTAACTCTGAAGTGTAAATTTAAGTGCTAATGTGGGTTATTGATGGGTTAAATTAGCACTTAAATTTACACTTCAGAGTTAATTCTCTGTTCCATTATTTGATTAAATTATATCCTGGAAAATTATGACCAAATGAAGCTATGGAAAGCTTACCGGGTATAGTCCAAAAAATATCCGTATCCACCATGGAAAAGGATTTTTTCCAAGAACCACCACCCCCAAGAAATTCCAATCCCTTGTGTCCAGGGAATAAGGATATTTTCTAGGGGTCACCTCGCAGCTCTTACACAAGGTCTCGCCTGATTGGAGATCACCCTTCAGGTTTAACAAAAGAACAAACAACAGAAACAATGGACCCTAGCCCTAAAACAAAAGGGCTGTGACTCTCTCCTCACCAATGAAAATTAGCACTTGTAGGAGCTGTGAGGCTACCCTTTTCTAGAACTGCAGATTGAAGCATCTTATTCAAGCTATCAAAGATGAATTATATTTAAATGCATGTTGGCCAACCCACTTATAATAATTTAGAATGGGTTTATCAGAGTTCAACATTAATTATATTATGAGCTTGAGATTTCTATGAGGTAATAGTTGATGAGGTTGAAGGCCGAATCAACTATCGCCTCATAGAAATCAAGGGTGAATAATGTAATTGTTTTAGTAGAATTCCTGCTGAAATTTCCTTCAGAAAACTATTTCAATTATTTCTGGTCTGAGAATTAGCTTCACGCTTTGGAGAATTTGAGCGGACTGAATTGTCAATTTGACATTTTCAGTTGTGAATGCACACTTATCAGTTTCTTTCAAAAGTTTCGAGCTTTTTTAATTCAAGAAACCATTAATGCCCTCCTTTTAGTCTTCTCGGTAATTTTGTTTATTCATTTTTTCCTAAATGTTATTTCAAAACTTTGAAGAAATGAGGAAACGATGGACTTTAGTCAACCACACCAAGCCACTGCACACTATAGCTAACGGCTGATAATGGCTTAGCCAATCAGATTACAGCATTTGCATTAGTATAAAAGTAGAATTCTACTAAATCATTATATTTGTGTAATGGAAGGGAGACACAATGAGAATGCGAGTGCAACTTTAACTGGTATATCTTTATTTTTGAACATGAAAAAAGTATTACTCTTGACTACTATTTTGTTTTCTAATTTCTGCAGTCCTCCATAAAATACTTTGCTTAAGACTTGTAAATAAAGATTGTCTTGAGCTGTTGCTGGGGTATATGGAGGTATTTTCTATCACAATATACCCCAAATATAGTAATACATCATAGAGCTTGAAAGCATTAAACATTTTGTTTGTGTCAGGAAAACATGGAATCATGAAGTGTTTCCACTCGAAACTGCTGGTCTTGCTCCTTAACCTGTGAAAATTATAATTATTGAAGTAAAATATCACATATTATTTGATTAATATTCATTGTGTTGTGGCTATTTTTTAAAAAAATCAATGATTTATTAATAATAATAACCCCATTGTTCTACTTATCGTAAACATGTATATGTTGTGGTTTGATTTTATTTTTGGTTTATATCTTTAAACCAGTTTAATTCTCAATTTTGAGCAGAATGTGACCATGTGTCTTAGTAATTTGGGTTAAGCACTCAAGTAAGTGATTAGGCC
>CM042758.1:229701-287602 GCA_022496165.2 Catalaphyllia jardinei | reverse complement strand
TTTGGAATTAGTTAGCTTCTTGGTAAGTAAGACAAGGTTCATGTATGAATAAATTAAAATTGATATGTATTTTTGAATAAATTAAAATTTATATGAGAGGAGCTTGGGGTGATGAACTGATAATTAAAACAAATATGAGAGCTCTTGCATCCATTGCTTTCATGGTCAAGTGGTAATGACAGTGGGAAGCAGATCCAGAGGTAGGCGGTTCAAATCCCGGTAAGTATGAGATAAAAAGGAAAAAAAATGAAACTTACTGTTAATTAGTATTCACGCTTAATAGGGAATTGGGTAGGGTAGCTGGGGGATAGACAGGAGAAACTCACTGAGAATAGGAGAGAATATCAAACTGGTTTAAGAAAATTTAAACTGGTTTGAAAAAATTTATACTGGTTAAAAAAAAAATTAAACCAAACAGAAAAAACAAACCACAACATATATATAGCTAGCTGATAAGTTTGTCCTTCATTAAATCTGCCTGATGAGTGCATATGCACGAAACTCAAAGTCACAGGGAATTTAGTGTATTTTCATTTAGTCATCTATTATTCTATTCAATGATTTATTATGTATGATTCTAATTCCAATAACTATACACATTTACTGACTGTATAAGACTTTCATCAAACATTTTGATTCATTGAATTAAAAACAGAAAAACACATTTGTGGAACTACAAACAGAACGATGTACTGATACCTTTAAATTTCTCATTTCTTCATATTCAGGGTCATCTGTTGGCAACTCATGTCTGCACAAAGGACAACTGTTAGTCTGAGGGAAAAAGCACGAGACTCAGTGATCACAGTCTTGTAATCATATCTTATTATATTATATAATAATTTTATACAGTCTAACCTCCCACAAGTGACCACCAAAAATGTCAGGCCTTGGTGGTCGCTTATGCAAGATGCCTCGTTAGAATATGGTAACTGCCGAGTCTTACTGCATGCGCCAATGCCAATGCAATTTTTTATTAATTAAAAAGTCAATTTAAAGAAAAGATTTGGTGCTTCCCACTGAGAAATTTCGGTTTCTTGTACTAGCCAGAAATACAATAATGTTTCAACACCTTATTACGTATTTCAATCCAGTATCTTTAAAGTGGTCGCTTACGAGAGGTTAAAAACAAGGAAAATTTCAAACTTTTTGCTCGTAAAGTGGTTGCAGCCGCTTACAAGAAGTGGTCCCTTACAAGAGGTTCCAAATACAGTGATTTGACTTTTGGTATTTTGGAAAACTGGTTGCTGAGGAGAGGTGGTTGTTTATGTTTATGAGACTGTACATATAAATAATATTGTGGGAAGTGCCTTGTATGGGTACTCCTGCCCCCTTTGCACTTTACCATTTGGGAATTAGTCTTGTTTCTTTTTTCCCCATTATATCCCCAATAAAGCTATTCAAATCAAATTATTTTATCTGTTTATAATTCCCTGAATTTTTTCCTGGCCTTAAATACAACTTAGTGTACAGTTATATGGCTGGTATCAAGGAACTGTTATATTTCTCTGAAGAATTTTGTCTGACAAGTAGAGAACTGTGATTATTACCTTTGACAACCAAGGAAGAATGCAACTCTTATGGAACATATGATCGCATGGAAGCTGTTTGACATTTTCACCAATCTGACATCAAGAAACAAGCCAATATGCGCAAAATCAAAACATGGTACTGTCTAGTTCAAATTATATGGGAGCTAGTATAGACAACAGACGTCTTCATAATTCTATTGAGTTCTTGCAATAAGTGGAGACTTACATGTAAGCTAACTAGGGGCCAAGAAAATAAGAGTTACTCACCTTATATTCTGCTTGACAAATGGGACAGGAACAGCCTTTAACTAACAAATGACAAACAATTACAACCAATATTACAGATATAATATACAAGATGACCCAAATCCCTAGGAAGATGTAATAACTGCATTTTTGTTCCAAGCTTCATATTAAGCATACATGTTACTTTTATCTTATTTTACGTCACCAATATTAGTGCTATGTGCTAGAGAATTCTGCCATGTTAATAAAGTTCACTACATTATAACTACTACTACATGTTACTTGCACTTGATTCACTAAGCAACTGACAGTGGTTGTTCTGTCAAAAATGCAGTTGCTTTTTTATTCAAAAATCAAAGTCACTAATGAATGAAAAAGTTAGGAAATCATGTATCTTATGGGGAGCCTTGACTGACATATCAACCAATGTATCAGTCGATAGGTTGGTTGTTACTTGGCCAAGCTATTAAAAAAAACCAATGCAAAACCAAAACACAAAATTAATCATATAATTTTCAGTCAGGAGACAGGTAGAAATTGAATCAATACTTCATGGAAGGGGCGGCTTGGAAAGATGCGGAGAAGTTAGTTGAGTTTATTTGGTTTTGGTTGTGTTTTTATTTTGCTCGCTGCAGCAGAGAGGGATGGCAGGAGCTTATAGCAACAAGACCTTTCCATAGTTTCATGCTACATCTCTGTTAAATACTTTTTCTTTTTATTTTAAATGAATTTGTAGGATTTGGCCTTGCATATACAATAAATAAACAATTGAAATTGTATTGGGTTTTGTCTATTTTTCTATTTCAAATTTCACATTTGGTTTTCACAGCTTTCACCTAAAAAAGTTGAAAATAATTTAATACAACTTTGAACTGGTGAATGGAAGAAAATTTAGTGGTAAACAGTAAAGACAATAGAGTGTTTGTCTCAGAACTATTGGTCTAATAGTTACCCCATGGAAATTTGTTGTTCTTAAACCTAGCTAGAATATTTGCCATCAAAGCTTTGCTTCTTGAGCAAATATCAGTTTTAAAAACATCATATTTCCACAGGACAACTATCAGCTGATAGTTCCTCAACAAAAACATTCTACTGTTTAAATAGATAGTGAGTAGCATAGCCAATCAGAGAATAACATTCGTGATAGAAGGCTGGTAGATTTATAGTAATACTCAACATATTGATTGATGTATTGACCAATATACTCAGCAAAGTGTCAGTGAAATATCAGTAAAGTCTCAGTATACCACCAACTATATATCGACTGAGTACCGAGCATCACACTAGTTACTAGTTGGTCAATTATCATTTGAATATCGGTCAAGTGTCAATTAAGTAATGACCAACATATCGATTGATACATTGGTCAATATGTCAATCAGGGCTCCCATGAGATACATGATCCATAAACATTCCATGCGAACCCATAAACACATGGAGCAGAAATATTAGAAATTATTGTGTAATTGTACACATAACATACCTACGTGTTCCGCAGTTATGGGTACAGCTGGTAGAGATTCTACAACTTCTTTAGACGCTGGTGGTGCTTGGATTTGATCAAATGTTGCCCTTTAAAAAATAAGATAATAAATGATGAACGACAATAAGATAATTTAAACATTATTTAGCCAACACACAACGGAAAATGCTTTTATATACCTTGCAATGTCAAGCAGATCACTGGCAGATAGAAGCATTCTGAAAGATAAACCACAAGCCATATTATAGTAAAATAATTACTGATCAAGTCTCAGCTCTTTATCTTTCTTTATAATATAGAACCCTGCACGCACTCTGATTGGTCAAAAACCAATGTTTTATCAGAGTATAAAACATAGAAAAAGTGTGTTTTATTGTTTCGCGCGTGTAAAATCGCGTGTGTAAAATCTATATCATAAAGCAAAGAAGCCTAAGCTGTGTATTACACTATGATAAAGCACTTCAGACATCTGAGAACACTCGAGAAATGTAGAAAACACTTGCCTGCGGCTCGTGTTTTCTACACTTCCCTCGTGTTCTCAAATGCCCATCATGGTTTATCACAGTGTACCTTTAATCTTTAATCATAGTACTCATGTAATACACAGCTTAGGCTTCTTTATTTGTTGAATATAACTCAATTAAGGTTAATTAATCAAATGAAGTAACAGAGAATTAACTCTGAAGTGTAAATTTTAGTGCTAATTTAACCCATGAATAACCCACTGGGCGTTAGCCCAGTGAGATTACAGAGTTTATCAACTCCTCTGAATATCAGAAAAACGTTCCTGACTGTTTTCCTTTTGTTAGAAACTTATCCTCACACTTGGAACCTGTTAAAAAATATACTATACCTTGCAAGTTCAAGGAAGAAATCTGGATTGCTTGTTCGGTCTGTGTGTTCGTGCTCATCAAAGTAAGATGCCATTTTATCGAACTATGATGACACAGCAGAATACTACACTTCTATCAAACTGACGAAAGAATTGAATCTTCGGAGGAAACAAATTTCTAAACACTTTGAGCTCAGTATAAACTTCAAATTTTTGATTGAAAAAGGCCCCAAGCTTATGGGTGGTATCCAAGGAATGAGCAAATACCCCTTAGAAAACTCATAAAAACATTGCGGCCATCTTGTTTAGGTCCAGTTTGTACGTCATGTATGGTACCTTGTTATAGTTCTCGTTGCCAGATTCCGTGGACCACATGCCTACAAAATATGTGCATCACATTGGGTGGTTATCCGTTTATCTTAAAAGACTCGATCAAAAGCGATTAAGATGTTCCCTCCTACTTGTGTGTCATTCTTTGAATTTTTAGATGTCGCACCTTGGTAAACCAGTCATAAAGAAGAAAGCTGTGTTACTGCACGGCAGCGCTCAATTAAAGCTTTTACAGGAGCAGTATCTGGCATTTAATTGTTCCTTTGGTAATCCCCATTCGATATTGGTATAGTGACGAGGCAGGAAATAACGCGCCGGTGTGCACGCATTCGTTTAAAGCGAGTACTGAGCAGTAGATTCTGGAAATATTATTTCCATCAATCCCCCATGAACGATCGTGCCATGTCAAAAGATCAGACTAAGTCTTGTTCGCAGGCGAAATTTGTTGCGTAATATCTCAGAATTACCAGCCTCAAACCGGGCTGCTTATAAAATTGTCGAGTCATTTCCTGTTTCCGAGAATATGTTTTGCCAGGGAGTCCAATTATCATATTCTACCCGAGCGTTAATTATATTTGGATTTCTTGATGACCCCCCTTGATGAGAAATGTAAGGTTGATCTCTGAAATGTAAGGTTGATCTCTGAAGTGAGGCTAAAGACAGTTAAAGAGGGTTACATTTAAAAATATTTTATAAACGAAACATCTCGCTTAAATTGCTTGTTTATTTTGGTGAGATCAGGGTTAAAATAAGTGAACTGTGCTATTTAAAAATGATGCTCCAACTATTGCAAGCGCGCGAGGTTAATTAGCTAAAAATACCACCAAGTGCCATTGGCTTTTTCGTCAAAAGGTTAAGGGCCTTTGACAGTAAAGTGAACAAATGTTATGAAATATTTATCATCTTTCAACGGGAAAGAGATATTGGTTTTAGTTTTAGACAAGCTGGGCACGCAATGAAGACTTCAATACTTCACTTTTTTTTGTCACTATTTTAAAAAAGATTTCTGGAAACGTGATATAATATTTATATCCATTGTTTATGGACTTCTTTCGTGTTTTGAAAAGAACCTTGCCGCGTGTATGATATCTGTATAACAAACTATTGCTCTGTGTAAAACCTATCCTAAACAAAACTGATCAATTCTCTTCCTTTTTACAAGCCGAGTAGATTACATCGATTTTCTTCAGTTCAGGGGCTAGAGAAAATTATACATGAGATACCTAATTAAGGATATCGTCCACTGCATGATAGTTGCCAAATTCCACTATATTTTTTGATAAAAAGCTATAACTCATGGGGTAAACGAGAATTATTTGAAGCTTCCATTATGTTTAGCTCAGTTGAAAACGGGACTAAAGGATGTTCAATTTCGAGGTTATTCACTTTTTCGTTTTGCACCAGTTATAAACTTGTCCGACATTTTCACGAGTTCATTTACTGAATACACCACCTTTACCAAGTGCTATTAGCTCTTAGCTGAAGATTAACAAACAATAGTTAATGATCTTGTGGAAAGGTGAGAGGGTAATGACGTCATGAAATATTAATGTTCCATTGGAGGCTAATGGACAAGATATCTTCGGTTAATATCTGACAGGTACTGCCTCCGGGCACGCTTATCTGGAAGAAAATTTACATATAATTGTCTCTGTTAGGGCATTGAAAAAGCTAATGTACATCAGGGTACAAGACGCTATCTGTTAAAGAAAAACAAAAAAACTCGAGAAACAAACCATAAAAATGTGATTATCGTATTTCTATTGACAGTGTAGGAATAAACGTCAAACTGGCGTCCTTTTAACATGCGCATTTGTTTTAAAATATATTCATTGCTATTATATAAAGTCTGCCAGCGCGGCTTCTTTAGTCTACAGCTTTTCAGCTGCACCTTTTACTAAGCGTTTTTTTTTTGGTGCTTTTAATTTTAGCAAGCAATGGACTTATTGAATGACCAAATTGCTACTGAGTTGTTTTTTCCGCCATTTCTTCCTTTGACCAAGGAAGATATATTAAAACGATTCTTCAGCAGGTACCTTGTAAAAGCAGTTCACGTAAAGCAACCATCGATCATTTGCTTGACAGTCTCTTTTGCAGATGATCGAGGCCATTTTGGTCTATCAGTCAGCTGATTCTAACACTTATGATATCGCGTGATATCGCGAGATTTTTTCTGGCGTGATAATGAAAAAAAAAACCCGCAGTATTAGGACGGGATATCCGCGTCACTGACAAATTAAAGCGACAGAGCTGATCACAAGCATCAGAGTGTTTCCGACAGAGAATATTTTCCTTTCTGCAAGTTTTCGGAAGCTTTTATTTGCCATCCGACAGAAGGATCTCATCTTTGTAGTCACACAATTAATCTTTACAAATATCAGTATTTTCCCCGGTCTACATTCGTGCCGAGTTCCCTCGTTGCCAGCGTAGCCTTTCATACTGGGACTGGGAGGGAGGCAGTGTGTATATTGAAAGTAGTGTGTAGGAGAGGGGTAAGGAGTGGAAGGAATCATGACTTATTAGTGAGATTGATATAGACTTATTTCAAGAAGAATCGCATTTTCTGACGACCCGTACCAATGTGTTTTCGCCTTGTCGCTCTTATATTTGATTGATGGAACCAAGAAGCCATTTGCACTGAAACAAATTTATAAAGCGCTGCTTCTCTAGATCCCTAAACGTTTGATTGACCTTTGTCACTTTGTTGGTTTCCAAACTTCTCAGCCAATCAGACTGCTGCACGTGCAATTTATTGCTATTCATTAAGCTCCTATGCTGAACATGTCTCGTTTGGCAGGTGAAATTGAAACCTTGACTAAAACCTCCACTTTAATACGTAGTTATTAGTTTTCCATCGTTCGTTTCTACCTGTATTTTACAGCGAAACATCACTGTATTCATCAGACTAATTGGTTTGCCGCAAACGAATCTCTTCTTTCAGTAAAAACCCGAAACAAAGTACAACGGAAGTGTCAGTAGTATGTGGTAGGCATAATTCGCGTGAATGATAATGGAATATTACTCACTAATTTATACCGGAGCTTCTGTTTTAGATTGACGCGATAAGATTGAAATTGAAATGCTGCTGTGTCTGTCTGTGATGTAAATTTGCACTTGGTCTCGGCTATGTTTTTCTGGCTTTTGTTTCGAGATCCCCCTCACGGTCGAGTTTGAGTCCATCAGATACTTCAGTATACAACGCTGTCTAAGACATGATTAAAAAGGAGTTGAACTAAAATTGTTATTAACCAGTTCTTAATACTGATTCAATCCATCAGTTTCGAGAAGTTCTATTGTTTATACCTCAGAATTTTTCTGTTTTGTTTCCAGTGTTAATTTTAATAGGGGAAGGGCGTTACCGCCATTGACGCACGTTGTCTTGCTCCATTCGATCACGTGCTGCGACTTTCAGTTCTCTACGTTTATAAATACTAAATGAACTTTTAAGTTATAATAAAGATAAGCACGGTAGTTCATATACCACGCAGAAATTATTCAAGCAATACAAAGACTTTTTTATCAGTTTAGCTATCTTTCAGTGGAAAAATGGTGTAAAGACATAATTTGCAGACTGTTTATCGTGATGACCACATCTGTTTGCCAGGAAGTTCCAGATCGATATTTCAACATATATAGCTTCTATATAGAGCTCAGCCTGGCGACCTATCTATGTTTTTCAGCCGGAATATTGTACTGAGTTTACGCGACCGTAGAACAAAATTTTCCATACAAAGAGACTGTCTTTGGCTGGAAACTTCCTTAAGACTGTACTCAGAAAAGAGATGCATGTATGGCCAAAGACTGAACTTTGAGCTTTGAAGTGAACGTTAGTGAGGATAAGTGAATAAATCCCCATCCCACTCGAGCCAGAGAATATATAAATTAACTGCACCGTTTCACAAACAGTAAACAAATTTAGCCATAATGTTCATGAAAATTAGAATTCACAACTGAAAAGAAAGATTTGTCGGAATATAACCCCATCATATTTAGTTACAAGACCTTCAAGCACGACTAAACGAGAAGTCTCTGTAAGGGCGGATAATGAGTTGGATTATTTCAAATAAGCCATGTTTGTTACGAACCGATACGCGATCGATCTACATTTCGCCCCCTAAGAAAACAATCATGTCAGTTTAGATAACACTATTGTAAGACAGTTTGCGTCAGAAACTGAAACCAGCTGAAGTATGTCTCAAACCCGAATTCAAGATCGACCTTGGGTGCTTTTTTCTGAACTTTGGGTAAATCTTTCTTAGATTGACCTACAGTAATTTGTTATGTTAGACTAATCTTCCGTGAACATTTCGGCGATACCATTTATACACCGGTGTGGTAACAAGACACCCATTAAGAGGAGATTACTGTCTCCGCACATTGAACACATCACAGCGACCAGGTTTGTTATTATAGCAGTTGATTGTCCTAAGGAGCCTCAGACTCGAGGCCTGATGAAGAGGGTCGAATTAAGAAACAAGAGGTCCAGTGAATTAATAAAATAATCTGGTTTTAAAACAGCTGAGGTTATTGTTCAAACTGTCTTAAAGGCCCGACTGTTTACTAGTCGGCGCATTTTAAATACCTCTATCGAAATATCACACGCTTATTTAATGCGGGTCTAGAACTTGAGAGATTCAGTGTAGTCTGGGAGATTTGTACTCTTCGCCCGGTCAAAGTTCCCGCTTTACTTAATCATCAGTCGTCGAAGTTCAAAACATCAATTCTATAACTGAATGCAAGGTTCAGAGAATGCGAGGACGAAAGCTGCAAGAGTACCATAGTCTGCAGGCGGTTTCTGGTTTATTTTTCCGGCTCCTTTCACGGATTCCACTGCGGAGATGGAAAGCTAGTTATGTTCGAATTTAGTAAAAAAGTGTCTTGATTCTAAGGCTGAAATTCACACTTGTGTCGTGAACAGTGATAACTGAGAAAAATATCCAAGCATCCAAACTTTAAAGCTACTCTAAGATCAATAATTTCACTACATTTTAAGAAATGACATTAGCTTTTTACTTAGAGCTTTTTATTTTTTCAACATTTTCCACGAACGGCGCGGGGCTTTGCTGAGTTCCTACCGAGTTAACACTTTTTCCGGCTTAATTATTTTTTCTGTAAATTTGCAGGTCTTAACTTGTCCAAATCATAACTGAGATCAGAGGTCTGCTACAAACATATTCTTGAATAACATAACTGAGGAGGTGTCATCATTTCTGTATAATCCTTCACTCCCTGGCATTTAGAAAGACAAACTATATCAACTATGAGCATCGGCCCGGTCGGCCGCCGATGATAAAGCCATGTACTGTTGTAAACACTACCTGAACTCGGGCCTGAACTGTGCGATGGGGAATCATTTCCGATGCAGTAACCAAGTTTTTACAGTTTCTTCGCTTGGTTTTCATGGAAAACGCGCTTTGAGATAAGAAAGGATGATGTATCACAGCTCGAGACACTGAAATTTGATCGGCTCGCGCGGCCTGAAACAAAAATAATACACGTGGTAGTACGTGCTGGAATAAGTTTTGCCTCTGGGCGAAACGATTTCTGTGGCCCAGGCGATAGATTTAATAGGTTAATGGCTTCCCAGATTGTCATAAAATCTCACAGACAATTGTTTATCGCGAACACAGTCCGCCTCCTCAGTCACCCGCCGCTAGCAACAGATCAGCTGGGAGAAACTGGAGTCACCACGCAAGGTTTACTTCATAGGAAATGCTATAAATGTCTTCTTTTACCCTTACATTAATTGCCATTAGAAGGGTCAGTGTGGACATATGTGGTAAAGGAAGTCTAGATTATTCATTACGGCGCGTAGGAAGTGCACAAGTTTAAGCCGGTAAAAAATGAAAGGCTTCTTGGCAATTTACATGACTGTGAAAGGTGCGTCAGAACTTTGAGCTATCGACTAAAGTCGACACACTACCTCTTTGCATAAATTACGATTCTGCTCTAATTATGCACGCTATGTCTGAATATAACTGATATACTGACTAAATCTTTCAGGTAAGCCCGTGTTGAGAAGAAAACATTGATACAGTAGATCGAAAATCGCGCAATTCTCTCAATTCACCATTACCGGTTAGAATCCGTAAGTAACGTAACTTCTTCCAATATTACGAAGTAAATTACCATTTTGAAGAAGAAAAGAGCCCTTTTTTAATAACTTCAGAGTAAAGAGTATTACAGCGTTATCAATTTCTCCAAACGGGCATCTTTCCCGCTATAGAAAACGCCGAAAATCAGCTTCCGCTTTGAAAAGGTGTGCATCAGCTCACGAAACCAAACCCAGCCAAGCTTTGTAAATTGTTACAATTCTTCTAATATCTAAGGATATAAACTCCAAAATGGTGCACCCTTCAACATAAAAAGCCAGTGAAAATGTTCCTCCCTTCATATTTTTCTTCACTGTGTGTTGGCGATTGAAACTGGTGCGTTTTAGCGCTACGCAAAGACAGTGCGAAAGCTATTGAGCTCGAGTTTGCTTTGCACTTTCTAATGGAACACAATGATGCGTGATGTTCATACGATCGCGTGCTTTCCACCGATGATGTAAACATGCCAAAATTAGTCAAAAGTGAAAACATCAAAATTGAATAAAGTGAGAGTATATATCGCTCCAAGTGTCACCTCAAGAGTCAACAAGTGTCTGGCGCAAAGCAGCCAATCACAGGCCGACATTTCCCTCCCCAGATTTCTCCGAGCAGTAGTTCCTGTTGTCTTGACCAATCACAGAAGTTGTTTTTCGCTGCACGTGATCACTTGCGGGTTTTCCCAGCATGCTTTTCATTGAAGCCGGAATTTCGAGCATTTGGCGCCTCGAGCTTTCAGTTTTGAAGAGAGTTGTTCGTGGTATGGCGGACATTTATAGTTGTAAGCGATGTTTATAAGTTAAAAATCAGCTTTGTAACGCTCCAGGGACCTTGCGCGATGGCAGCCAACAAAGTTGTCAATGGTATCACGAGCCAGGCGGCCGAGGCGAAGAAGAGAATGACAAAAGAAGACGATGAAGGGTAAGTGACTTCTGAGTTTGTCAATATAACGCGCAAAATTCGCGAAATTATACGCGAATATAATTTGTAATTTATTATGGGCATCACAGAAAGGGACAAGAACTTAACTGGTCTTAATTCTTGAGTTTGCCTGCTGAGTGCTCGTGTATGTTTAATCCTTTGTGAATATCTACGTGTGTTTATACGCTTCATGCAACTCTTTATTCGAACTTGTTTCGAATGCGTGGCGCGACCACCATATCCTCACAACTTCCTTTCTTATTGTTTCTGTTTCACAGCAAGCTCTTCGTGGGCGGACTCAGCTATGAAACTACCAAAGGTAGCTTGATGTTTTTTGGTTGAAAATTTCCTTTAAATATGAACATACGCAAGCAGTAGATGTATTGTGAAAGTCTGTACTAACCAGGTGTGTGTGAGAGTTGTTTACGACCTGCGGCTAACAATTCGCTTCTAATTCAGAAACTTTGACGGATTATTTTAAAACTTTTGGTGAAGTTGTCGGCGTTGAAATAAAGATGGATGCCTTAACGGGTCGCTCAAGGTTTGTAGAATCATTTGTACTTTGTGTGTGCTGTTGTCCCGAGACTTCAACTGAATTAAATGGAGAAGTACTAGTTTTGTAATTTTCAGCCCGACAATGTATTCTTTTGTAGTCGTCTCCCCACGTGCTCGATGTCTCAGAGTTGACATATATAATGTATGGAGAAATCAGCTTTAGATTTCACAGCTTCGTGTGACAAAACACGTTTTCTTTTGTCTTTCTACAAACTTTCTTAACGCTTAGGAGAATTACTGCTAAGATTTTAGCCGATATGTGAAAGTAAAGCAATTGACCCGGATATAACAAGAGAAGTCGATTGATCTTGAGCGAGACGGGTTTCTTGTCTTGGTTTAAACAATTCAAGTGAAAAGAACAGTCTTATAAAAGGCCACTGGTGTCTTAATTCTCGTTATAAACAGCCCCCTATAGAGAGCCATTTTCGCGGTTATTTTCTAGTATAAACACATGCATGCATAGAGGCACGCCATTAGCGTGCGCTTGAAGATCGAAAGACGATCAAGAACTTTAGCTGGCGCCGCAGATTGTTGTTTTGACTGAATGAATATCCTACTTTTATATTTGACGGCCTAGGCTGTGATTGATATTTTGGGGAAGCGATCAAAAATTTTATAGCGTAGTTTAAACAAGAGAAAATTCTAAATTGTCGAGAACCTTTTAGTGCTCTTAAGTTCTTTACTTGTGCGTTTAGCGTGAGGCTGGTCCCTGAAATTGACACTAACTTATTCACATAATTTATTGTTTGTTTTGTTTCTTTTTAGGGGCTTCGCATTTGTACAGTTCAAGGATCCGTCAGAAGCAAACAAGGTAGGTGCTCTCATTGTGGTTCTATCATAATGCAAGGGCGAGTTTAAACCTTTTATGCTAAAAATTGTGAACAAACAATAGCGCGGGCATAGTAATGAGTGAAATGCGTTAGAGGCTTGTGTCCGTATCTCTAATGGCTTAAGCTGATTATTCAGGAATAAGTGAAAGCCGTGTACAGGTTTACCTCCAGACATACGGGACCAAACCTTTTGCGGGTTATTTTCAAGAGTAAGGGTGCCTGAAATAAAGACACTATTATTAAGTACTCGCTGGCCAGTAATCTTGTGACAAGATATCACAACATATATTGGGTTTCTTTCAAGACAATAAATTGGTGATCTGTGTCACTGTTGGTTGCAGAACCGTGACAACTCGGCCAATCAGGGAATTTTACTTCATTTGTTATATTGAGCCGTGAATATCAGTGGCACCGATGGAGCAGAATTTACCGACAATTTAATCTCTTCCTTTCATTATCGGGTACAATAATCTTAAGCAACCTGGCCTACCGAACATGATACTGTCTGAAATTGAAGAAGAAAACAAATATTCAACATTTTCAATGTGCAAAGTGGTTGCATGACAAGAACGAAAGCAAGCTAAACTGACTTATTAATAAATATGAGGTTGTATGACTGTGTTCTTGGAGTGCACTTAATAGGTC
Organism: Catalaphyllia jardinei; assembly: GCA_022496165.2. Taxonomy (NCBI): domain Eukaryota; kingdom Metazoa; phylum Cnidaria; class Anthozoa; order Scleractinia; family Caryophylliidae; genus Catalaphyllia; species Catalaphyllia jardinei. The sequence goes on along the minus strand of CM042758.1, from coordinate 274,139 downwards.
TTGTGACGTTGCTAGTGAACTTTCATTTCACAAGCAAAGTTGCTGTCCTGCTATAAATTACTGGGAAAACAGGTGATTTTTGGGGGGCGGAAATTGTCACAGGGCATAACAAGAAACAGACCTCAATGTCTATGTTATATAGCTGTCACTGTCCACCACTCTTTAAAAACGTTTAGAAAGTGTTTTGATATGAGTGGAAAAATATAAGTTCTATCGTTACTGAAGGCAATAAGATGTGAAGTTTCAAATAAAATGTAAAGTACAGGTCAGCATTGCATGACAAGGAAGTTCAGGATATTAAAGTGCTATGCTGAAATCCTGAATATCAAATGACCAAAATATTGTCACTTATAATATAAACTACCTTGCGAACAGGTTATCCCAGAGGTAATTTTATTTAGAATGCTTTACATTATGGGTTTCTTTTATGTTTTTGTGTTCTAAGTCCTTTATGTCAGATCAACTAAATTTTTCTTTCATATATTTATTATATTGCAAGCAGTATGTCCAATATTGATAGCATATAATTAGAACATTAAACAAAGAATATGTGAAAAGTTAAAATGTGTAGGTTAATTGTCATAGTTTGTCTCTTAAAATTTAAATAGCTTTTATTGTCAAGCATTTAAGGTGTAATATGCCAGTAAAAGGTAAAATTCTATTTGGGCGTTGTGTAAGGGTTTTTTTTGTATATGATTATCAACCACTCTGAGCAAAGTTACTCATGCAATTTTGGACAGGTTTTTGAATTGATTCAAGGGGGTGGGCTTTGAAGATGTGATCTTCATATTTAGTTGTTACAGGAAAGGGAATTGGGTTTAACTATTAGGGAATAGCCTACTCATGACCATATTGCTTACAAAACAAAACAACTCAATGCAAGTTTATTTATTGTTAAATAAGTTTTTCTTCCCCACAACTCCTGGCCACCCCACAACTCCTGGCCACTTCACAAGCTGTTTATTGGAGGAGAAATAACAGGAAAATATAGTCCAATGTAAATGATGCAGTGTTAACAAAATTATGCTTGGAACATTGAAATAGTGTAAAGTACATGTATTTCACATTTTGGGACAAAGTCATCTGTTGTAAGTGGTGACAAGATGCTGTCAATTAAACTTTAGGCATGCACTAGTATGTCAGATAAAAAGTTAGTCAGCAAATTTTAGTCTTGCATTTTCTTAAAGTGTCATAGTTTAATGGACTCTAAGATGGAATGTTCAGCATTTAGACATGAGTGTTATATTTACTACTACTCAAAGAGATAACTTTGGCTTTGGCTAGGGTATTTAATTAACCTGGTTTATGCTTAGAAGCATTGATAGTACACTGCTAATGTTTTGACAAAGGTTTCAAGTAGGTAACTCTATTGCATGTATGGTAGGTGGCTGGCTGAACCAATGTTTCCTAAAGACAGACAGACCCGGCCCACAGGCCAGCAGATTACAATGTGGCCGGGCAGGATTGTCTGTTTTTTTCTTCTGGAAGCCTGCTCCTCATAAGACAACTGTGATATCACAATACTAATAAATTTAAATAATATATTGGTTGTAGGTCTTACAACACTCAGGACCTCATTTATTAGATGGTAAAACGGTAAGTTGAATGCCAGTAGCCACTTTAGATTGGTTACAGAGAAATCAAGTTTCATAATACAGACTAACTTTCATAAATAATTATTATTTATTGTAATTTTTCACTCAATTGTGCTTTAATAGTTTGTTCTGCCATGACAGTGACAATGTGGATTTGACACAGTTTACTACAGCTGTTAGTACAGTAAAATAACAACTGGGTAGACGTGCCCAGGAGGAGACGTTAATAATTAATATGTGCTTTTCATTCAGTTAATGAACATGCAGTGAAGCAATCTTTTCTATAGAAGTTGCAGCAATGTAGGACCATATAGCGTATGAAAACAAGTTACATTATAAAACTAGGTATATTGTAAAAAGAAGACAGCTAAAATTACCTGTACAAACTTGTGATATAACAGTAGGTGAAATTCTATCAGAAATTATAACAGTAACTTGTATTCATGAATAGTTTCAACACACATTTACATACTTGCCTCTTGCCCCAGGTATTGTGCTGATCAAAGTTATTGACAAATAACTGTTTGTGTAGCACTATACAAAAATCCTAAATGAGATCACTTCTGACTGTTTTACCAGTCCTATAGTTGCGATCAAGCACGAGTCCCAGTTTCATTTGAAGGTACATCTTGTCATTTTTCAGGTTGATCCCAAGCCAGCAGCACCTATAAACAAGGTATGTTGATATGAAATATGCATGCATATGTGGAGTGTTTAAATATAACATAAAACTGCAATTCAAAAGTTAGTCTGTATTAGATTTATAATGTATTTGAAAGGTGTATGTGTATCATGTCTCAATAATTTCTCAATTTTGTGTTAAGACTTGGTATCTAAGGTAGTCCTTTACATAAGCCTTATTTGCTTTCCTGGTCCTCCTAACCTATAATATACACTGATGTGTTGTTATCGTACATATTTGTGGAGGGTTAGTGGCCTCATGGTTTGTGTGCTTGTCCCCAGATCGAGCAGTCCTGATTTGAGCCCTTGCTGGGGACACTCTTGTGTTCTTGGGCAAGACACTTGTCTCTAATGGCGCCTCTCCCACCCAGGAGTAAAAATGGGTACTGGTGAATTGTTAGGGAAACCTAACAAATTGCAGAGAAGTGACCTAGCTGCTCTAGCATCTAGCATCCGGTATAAGCTCTGGCAGCTATGAGCCAGTTGGCTCCAAGGCTTCACTATTATATTTATAAATGCCAAAAATAAAACAGACTCCTAGTCAAGACTGACTTACTAGGCTAATAAATATGTGTATACTTTTGATTTAAACCTTCTGGACAGATTTACTTTTTTAATTGACTTATTTCGCAGCTAGGCCACTGACTGTTAAAATTGTACGATGTGTTGCATGGGCTGAAATGCTGCTAATATTATTAAACATTTTCCTTACAAGGACATGAATATTCTTCTTTTTCAGCCACCTCATCTGAGAGTAAAGAAAATCTTTGTGGGAGGTCTTAAACCAGAAATTACTGACCAGCAGATTAGAGATTATTTTTTTGATAAGTATGCACCGGTAAGTATTACATGAAGGAAGCTAAATTTGGTGAAGATCTGTTTTAGGTGGGAATAATCACTGGCTTGGAAAACCTTAGGAGAAGGGGTGGGGTGCAACCAGTCCACTATTCAGACTAGGTCAGGTTAGGGTTCATATCTCACTCACCTCAAATCGTTTAGGGTCACGTCTATTCAACTTTCAGGTGGCTTATATTTGTGGAGTCATATTAACTAACAAGTGAACCTTTAGTTTTTGGGTGTGGTGATCATGTAGAGAGATTTCACTTTACTCTGATTTGTGACTCCAGTTTTTGGGGAGATGTTGCTTTTGAGAGATATCCATTGTATTTAGAGAAGGACTGACTGAGACTTTATTGAACACTCCCCTGAGGGGCTTTTCGGTGATCAATACATGATATTAAAAACTTATGAAAGTAAATTAATATAATATATAGATTTAGGCCAGCCTAAAAGTGTAGCTCCTAGGCCAGGTTGTTCAGAGCCCAATGAAGCTATCTGACAGAAAGGTAGAAGTTTGATTTGAGTTTTGTAACTTTGCGGTGAGGTTTTCTGCATATTGTTTGGCCTCCTGTTTTGTGCTTTAATGATCATATACACAAAAAAAAGCAAAAAAAAACATTTGTATAGGAGAAAAAGTTATAATTTGGTTAACTTCTAAACCTGGGTTAGCGTTAACCGGCTGCTGAACAATTCTGCCTGGTTTTCAACAAGTTTAACTGATGTGAGCCTGTGATCCAATCAAAAGTCAGCACTTGGTCAGTGGTCAACTTCAAAAAAACATGCGATCTTGATGAGCTCTAAACCTGAGCCCGCAATATGGTCAAGTGATACGGGTTAGCAGATTTCCTGATATGACAGCCGTCAATTAAACAATGTAGATATTTAATATCAAAAATATATGCTATAATCCAAGCCTGCTTGACTTGGTATTAGCTGGATGGCCGCCATGTCGTGCGACATCATCATTCGTCATCGTCGTCATCGTCGTTGGGTGCACACGCCGTGATCCATTTTGCTAGCCATGTTGACCATGAAAAAAGAGTTGCATGGGTTCCTATTTCTATGCATACATGTGGTTCTTTTTCTATAATTATGGATGCTCCACTTGGCGGCCCTTCAGGCTGCTGGAGCTCCGCTAAAAAAAATTAATAACTTGAAAAAAATTAATAACTAGGAATCTAATACCTAAATGTCCCATAACATGTGCTTAAGTTTACGTTTAAAAACTCCATGATTTTTACTTAATTTAAGATCTTTTTCTCAACTATTCCATAAGTTGACAGCTCTGTACTGGAATGACCGCTGACCTGTGGCTGTTCTAAATAAAGCAATATTTAACTGTTGTGAATTGTGAAGCTTGGCCTCTGGTAACTAGTTTAGATCCAAGGTAATCAGGGGCGCAACCCATCATGCATTTAAACACAAAAACAGCGTCTCTTAGATATAATTGCTGTCTTACAGATAACCAGCATAAGTCCTGTAGCACTGGAGTAATGTGATCGAATTTTCTCTTTCAGCTAATTATTCTAGCGGTGAAGTTCTGTACACGAACGGGCCACTTTTGTGGTGTCTACTGTAACTCTCTAAAGTGAGGTGGTTCTGTGTATAGCATATTAAATCTTTATAATTGGACTTTTATTTCAGGTGAGAGACACAGAATATGTCACTGAACATTTAACGCACAAGAGAAGAGGTACTTATGATAAGCACATTTCAGGAGAGCGTTTCCTCTTAATTTTGACATAAAAATATATAATTATATTTTTGTTCCTGCAAGACAAAGGTTTGTAATTTTTCTTTTAGGCTTCTGTTTTGTTTCCTTTGATTCTGAGGATACTGTTGACAAGATTTGTGAACAACAATTCCATCATATTGATGGTAATAAGGTAAGTGAAGTTCTGATTCGCCTTCCCCCAAGCCTTTTATGACTGGTGTCACACATCTTTAAGTGTTGTGACGAATAAATACCAGGACATAACAGTTTAGTTAGCTGTACTGCTTTGAATAAATGGCAATGTTTGATCTTCCTGACTCAAAATATTGAAAGTTAACTCCAGAACCTTGGTATATTCGTACAAAAATGAAGTGCTGCCACTGAAACTCGTTCTCTACCTCTAGGTCTGTGGTCTTATCTTTAGATTGTCTTAAAGAGATGTTTAGTTTTGAAAACCTTGGTGAACTGTTTTCAGGTTGAAGTTAAAAGAGCTCTTCCTAAGGAGGTCCAACAACAGCAAGCTGCACTGCGAGCTGCAGTGGCTGGAAGAGGAATGATCCCTGCAACCATTGGTGAGCCTGGAATAATGCTCACATGTTTCCTTTGAATTACTTCCCACATGTAATTCCTACCAATTTCATCATCTGCAGCCCTTAAGCAGCGATTTCAATAACTTCAGTTATAAGTGGCCACTGAAGGTGAAAAAGGTGGCTGTGACCACTTAAGGGGCCGCAAGTCCCCTTTCCCCCTAGGGATTTCCCCTTATGGGCATGGGCCCCCCCCCCCCCCATTTAGAAAAAATTGAAATCTATAGCTTGTAGCTGTAGCGACTATCGAGTTTCACAAGACGTGTCGCGAGTCGAAAGGGATGTACTTTACGAAGACAATGGTCCAAACTTGAAGACTGTGAAATGGCCAACAAGGTTTATTTCATGTCAAAGAGTAGGTTCAAAGATACTCGTAAACCGTAAACAACGATTGCAAAATGCAACTAAATATAAAACTAAACAAACTTAGACGAAAGGTAATGAAACAAAACTACTATGTTGATATTTGGGGGCGGAAACCAAATTCGCATACTAACAATTCTACATCAACATAATACTGTTCCGCACATGAAAGGCAACAAACTAAACATAAAATATGCAGAAACTTAACGAACCAAAACATGCTTAAAAACAATACAATTAGTACTTGAAATAAACATGAAAATATAGGATTGTAATACTTCGAACAGACTGCTTATTTGCATATGCACGAGGGAAAACAATAAATAATTTGAGCTAGAATTGAATCGTGCAACATACTAAATCGATAACAAATACATTTAAATAACAAAGAAACAAAAACACTTACATATCTGACCCACACAGTGAAAATACTTGATCGGGAAATGCGAAAGGGCAACTTGACTTGAACTAAAACTTACGAGTTATTCCTTCTTGAATGAGTCAAGGCCAACTGAACTTTGACCCCAACTATGTGACAATAAAGGCTTACGTGATACCCTGGGCCTTAGCGAGAATACGCGAATGAAAGAAAGTAAACAAAAGGTGTGAACTAAAAGAAAAGGAAACAGACAATCGTAACATAGCTAGAAGCTCTGAAATGCGTTTTCCAGCGTTCTGGGCATTACAAACCATGCTATTTTTGTAGCATTTAAAAATTTCAGTGTTCGTTGCGTTGAATTTGCTTTCTTTTTACTTTATTTTCATTAATAATGAAATCCAAACAGACGGTGGTAAGACGTCCTACAGACGGCAGTAGACCACCGGTAACCAGCTTTTATTGAAACCCCTGCTTAAGATTAGAGGAAATGAAATGTGGAACTAGAGGACTAACTATGTGTACAACTATTCAAAGGAATCTTAAAGCATCAAGTTCGTCATGTAGTGAGTAAAATTAAATCCCAGCGTCATGGTCACTTTGTTTTGGACTTCTGTACACATTGATTTTATGAAACAAATTATCCCCTCTTGCTATGCAGTGTTAGGGGTGTTTGGTTGTTCTTAAAGTGCTACTATGATAAAAAAATCCTTTCCTTTTTTTTCTTTCGATTTTGAAAGCGTGTTCGCTTAACACCTAACTGGCAAAATTTAGAGCTTTGAGTTTGATCCGAAGGCTGTTTATTTTGGGTGTAAGTTTTGGATTTGACAGTCCGCCATTACTCACATTCAAAACTGACCGATGGGACATCAGAGCGTTGGATCAAGAGAAAATAACGTCATTTACTCACTGGCTTAACATTTCAGCATGTAAACACAATTTATTATATATGCAAAACACAGGTTTAAAGGTCTGAAAGCCCAAAACTCCCGTGCTGCATATTAGTTAAGCCGCGTACACACGCATTGCATTCTTAAACTGGTGAGTCTTTGATGTCATTTTCTTCTTGACCCAGCTCTCTCGAGATTTTAAAATTCGGGTCAGTTAAACTCTGTCAGACTGGTTTCTGTGCTAATTAAACTGAATTGTTCAGCAGCAGCCACAGCATTTGGAGTTGTACCTGGAAGAGGAAGAGCTGCCACTGGTTTAAGCAGAGGTAATAAAACAGTTTTCTGCCCACATGAATGCCTTGAACAGTAAATTAAATTTCATATCCTGGTGGTTAAAGGATACTGTTGTTTCATCTCGTACCAATCCTGGATTTGTTGTGGATCAGACCCCGGTTGTTCAAAAAGTGGATAACGCTATGTACCGGATACATCACTATCCAGTGGATAGCTTGGTTTGTTTTGTGAACTCTTATCCGCTGGATAGCGAGACAGCATGGCCAAGTGGTTTAGAGCACTGGATTTGAAATCTGGACCTCCAAGCCTGCAAATAATAGTTGGTCATCAGACAAATGTCCGGTGAATTTTAGCTTTTGATCGGCAAAAGCTTAGCCTGGCTGGACATCTTGACTGTGCATACCTGCAGCCCAAATATCCGGAAAATATGGAAAATTTTATTTGTTATTCAGTTCACAATATTAGGCAAAAGGCGGTTCCGTGTTTCGTTTCCACAGTCTTATGCATCTACACAATCAAACTTTTTACGCAATCGAGGACGCACAAAAGCAAAACATTTGCAAAATCAATTGAAACATTAGAACCTGTCAGATACCGTTTTGCATCAGTCAAGGCTGCCTAACGGGCGCCCAGTCACCTGAGGCGCCTAAGTTGTGAGTGTTCAAGGAGCCCGAGTGGGTGCCTAAACAAGGAGTTTTCAATTCCCATCTTATCTGTCCGATCACTTCGATCTTCTCATGAAATCCGTCAAAAAATCATTTACACAATAAATTAAACAAAAAAATGGCTACTCTGGTCCTGTTTTGCTTTTATCATGAGAAATAAGGACCAAAACAGGCCACAAAGTCTCCCTCTGCTAACAAAACAGCCGAAACCAGCCATATTTGAAAATCACCCTAAAATGCATTGCAAACTTAATATTGAGTAAATAAACGTCATGTATGTCAATGGATTGTGTCTCTGTCAATGCCTTGCAGATTCCAGTTGCAAAATAACTCCTTTAATAACAAATGTTTTCAAAATTGGAGTGATGATGCTGCAGATGTTATATTTACAATTGAACAAAGATAAATTTGTCTAAATTCTTGGGCTTTTTTAGTCCCATACTTTAGAAAACTTCACTTAGATCTGGGGACTTAGACATCTGAATGAATGCCTAAAGTTTCTAAAAGGATTATCTTTGTGACAAAAGTCAAAATACTCAAGTAACTAGCCAGCAAAAAGAAAACATTATTGCAATTCTTTTTTTCATACTAGGGTTTTATCTTTTCTATTATCAAAGGAATTGTCACAACTCTACCCAATATACAAGAATATATTTTCTCCAAAGAAGCGGCCATGAAGTAATGCTGCCTCGAAATCAAAATAACCTGTCGTTCAATCTTATGTCCCAAGCCTGCGGAAGGAAAGCACAATTTAGTGAGGCTAAATTTAAGCCCCCCAAATATCTCTTTCATTTTTATTTGTTTTATTTGCAGCTTGCATTTCTTGATATGTGCAATGTATTTTGTTTGTTAAAATAGAATTGCAAAACTCAAAAACCAAAGCAGGCAATATACATTTTTGTTAAAAAAAAAACACAAAAAGCTGCAGCACCTGCATGGATCCACCAATTCTTGAATTTGTTCAAATTGTCATCTGAACTCCAACAAAAAATTGAAATGTGTCAATAGATCGCTCTCTCCATAACCGTACTGATTTGTATTTTTGTCTGACCAGACTGGCTTCTTGTCCGGTCAAAACTGGCCTCTGGCCCGACAAATGACCTGCCCATATGCAAAAATTATTTGCAGGCTTGACCTCAGTCCCTGGTTCAAATCCTCCACCCTACTGCTATCTGGATTTGTTCTTGGTAGTCCCGAGCTCAACTCCTCGACCGCATTGTGTAAATAGCCAACTGGTTAGCCTCCCACCAGGTGGGATTCTTAATAGTTTATGTTCAATTTGCAATATTTACCAACTTATTTACAGTGTCCCCAGTTAGCACTGCAGTGCTAAATACACTTGACACTTAAATATTATTATTATTATTAAATATTTAATAAATATTATTATTATTATCATTATTATTATTATTATTTATCCAGTGGATAGCATTATCCAGCCTTTAAACAACCAGGGCCAGGTAGATTAAATTGCCCTTCTGTGTGTGTGCCTGACTCAGAGGGGTATCCGGATGCAATGGGTAGCAACATACAGTTCTTGAATAAGGTAACCTGGCTAAATACTGTCTATCAGTAGAGAGGCTCAAGGATGACAAGTCATTATGAATACTAATTTGATTTTTCAGGTCCTTTTCGCACAGGCACAGGTGCAGGGGTTGGTGGGCTCAATCTCGCAGCTGCAGCAGCCTACAACCCAACATATGCGGCAGCACTTTATGGTGCAGCATTTGGCGCAGCTGGAGCCTATGACCCGGCTGTCTACCCAGCTTCATATGCTGGTCTCCAAGTCCATCCAAGCTACTCTCCAGGAACATTTGGTGCCACAGCCTCAGGGTACCCCGGTGGGGGATATGATTACCCTTATGGAGCAGCAAGAGACATGAGATACCCAGGTATGCAGGCAGTTCAGAGTAAGGAGGTTTTGAATGCACAATGATGGCAAAAGAATTCGACAGTTCCTTTATTATAATATTATGTTTGAATTTACTGGGAAATTTGAAAGAGGGATCACAAGACAAGTGGCACAGAACTATTGATTTGACTATTGTGACACTCCAGTGAAGGAGTTGATATAGCAAGAAGGTGGTTTGCCATTGCTGCTTTCAACTCTACACATATTTATACTAAAAGAAAAACAAAAAAGAAAATTATATTTTTTTGAGGTGTACTTGTACGTCTCTGGGATGTTTGATCATGGTTGATCAGCATACTGTAGGCAAAAAGAGTGCTGTCCAATGGATGTCAATGTTTTTATATTGACCTTGAACCAACCTAAGTGTTTTCTGTTGGCCATTTGACCAATCCCGCATAGGAAATGTAGAGATTCGTTAAGAAGTGTTTTACCTCCAACCTTTAAAATTCCCAGAGAAGTACAACTGTATGTATACAGCAACAAACAGCATAAATGCTGTAAAATATATAGATGAATGATATTGAAAGATGTTAACATTTTCACACATAATGTTATATTTTCTAGAAAGTGAATAGGAGTTGTCCAGGACAATATTTAATGTATATTCATCAGTAATGTTTTGTGAATTGTTGTACATTGTATATGTAGGTGATATAGTTTGATGACAGAACATCAGTTATATTTTTAGCTTGCTAGATCAGTGATTTTGATGGGATACTTATTTGTCAGAGCTTTGCTTGGTAGATTACTAGTGATTCCTAGAGCAGTCTTCCAATAGCTTGTAAAAGTGGCTGTCATTTATGTGCATGGCTGATAGATCTGAAATGTTGAGATGAGATTGTATGGTTTGAGGTGCTAGTTACTCCATGGTTCATTTAGAGACTTAATGTTATAGCATTGGCTTTCAGAACATTGATTTGACTTTGCACTAATTATTGGTCAGAGTATTCCATAAGGCTGAATTTGTTGCCTCTGGGTATCAAATTGTTTTCGGTGTTTATGGGATGTACTCAGTCGTTGGAAAACTGCTCTAGAAGACAACCCTTCAGTCTTGCTTTGTTGGAGTTGAAATTGACTGATCAACACTGCATTCATATCACATTCACAAGTTTCGGTTTTGTCTGGTTCAATCAAAATTTCATTATTAACACTTTTGGAACAAAATTTTTGTTTTCTGTTAATTAAGTTTAACTTTGCCGTTATTTAGAAAATATTTAGATGAACACATCATTCCATTATATTATGTTTTATATTTTGAAATGCTTCTAAGGAATTTGCATGAGCTCATGATCATCTTGGATGTGTTCTTTTAATAGGTTGAGGCATTTTAATGAAACCACATTTGTATCTTCCATTATTTTGTTACATCGACAGAGAAATATTATTATTGCTAATGTAACAGCAAAACCAAAATTTGTTAAGTGCCACATGAGGCAGTAACTGTAAGATTGATTTGAAAATAGTCAAGATTTCAGGTACACCACATCAGTATCTATGAGATCTATGCAGGTGTACAGACCAGATGTAATTACCAAACAGGAGAGGCAATCAATGTTGGTTGTGGTTTAAGAAATGATGCTATCCATTCGTTGTGTACATAGTCTGAAGATCAACACACTACCTCATTTTTTATCTTGTCAGTCCTGATATCAGTGAACGAATTTCGTCTCCTTACTGACATCACTACATTTCTTATTGGGAGAACTTGATGAATCATCCAGGCATTAATTTATGCATTATACATTAACTGTGGGCAGAATTGGATTATAAATTATTGAAACGAGTTGATATGAAGATCAATGTTGACTGGGACTGGAAGGGTAAGAAAAGGAGGGAGTGTCGATGTATAACAAGTCTTGCAAGGCAAGAGGACGTTCTGTGCTGAGTTATGCACAGCTTTTGTATTTGAGTTTTTTGGAAAATGTTGATAAGTTTCCTTTGTGTATATTTTCTTAGTTTTGTGTTGTTTGCAGAAGTCGATTATTTTCTTGAAAAATATTTAATTCTTAATGACTTAAAGGAGACAAGATCTGCTTCAGATGAGAATTTATGTTAAAAAAAGTTTTAACCTTTCAAAAACCTCCAAAGTCACCATAATTTTTGTCATCATCCCATGTTTCAGTGTGTTTAGTCGTGGTAATAACATTTCTGTTTTGTCGGTTTTGCAGTCACTGTGTTTTGGATACATTGTAGTTGTAATGATCAATACATAGGTGTTATATTAACTTACATTGAACAAATAGGCATAAATATGTTTAGAAAACCAAATAACACTGCCAGACTCCTTTTCAAGGTGTTTAGTGCATTTCGAACACATTAGGAGCTCACGAGGCATAATCAGCCCCTGGTGTGTCATAATCCTTAAAGGAGCTGCGTCACGGTTAAACAGTTTGAAAAATTTAGCCTAAATTTTTCAATTTCATTGATGGTACTCTGTGTCAATCTTCGCCATCCTTAACCATCCTTGTTCCTTTATGGTTTATTATTATCTCTTTAGTGTTTTCCAATCTTTCTAGAGTATTATTTTCAGGTTTCCTTCAATTTAAAGATAATTTTGTCAATGGTCAAAATAACTCAGAATACCGTGACGTAGCCCCTTTTAATATCATCAGTGTATTATTTTCATCCTGGTGCATTGTTAAAAGAGAAAACTGAGACATGAAACAGTCCACCTAAACACTGTGGCATGTTGGGTGTTACAAGTAATTCATTGGTGGATAAGGACTGGGAAGAAAGATGTCACTGCATCAGTAAAGAGATGTGCAAGTTATGGATTCAGTGAGGCGCAACTCTCTATGTCACAATTTTGTTATTTCTGATACATTCCCAATTTATTCAGTATATTAACTCAATTTAATGCACTGTAGTTCTTTGACATATTGTTATCATTAAAATAAGGAAAATACCTGCAAATTAGACCATTACATAAGCATCACTGATGCAAGGTTGAAACATTGTCTTCTTTCTGTGCCCATTCACAAGTTAGATACAGTTTCAAAGTGAATGTAAACTGACAGTTTTATGAGAATTCTTTATATTAGTTTGTTACCTCTAACATGGTATCACTAGGTTAAGTACTGTTTTTTTAACAGTAAAAAAATGTGTATATCATAAGCATTTTACCTGAAGAAGTTCAGTAAATGAAACTGATGTTTTTCAGGTTGAATCAACACTTGTAGCATTTTAGCCGTGTCAAATACTGTGAGACTATAAAGGCTCAACGTGTAATGGTTAACTATAAATTGTGAACTGGACCTTTTGGCTTACTTACTGAAACTTTTTCATAGGTCTGGAGAGCTCAGGGGTTTATTAAGATTCGGGCACTGGGTACACAAGTTGACCAGCTGAGAGGATGGGTTTTTCCTGTCTGGTTTGACCATCTAGCAGAATGTTTTTCTTTTCTAAAGGAGTTCAGTTCAAATAGTTTTTCCTGGCTGTGAAAACCAGTTGCCTTGCTGCAAAAAATGTTAATGAAACCCCTGGGAGCTTTTCTGCTGCAGTGTCTAAAGTGAAATAATTTCCACTTTGTGTTTCTTGTTATGCTTTTCTGGGCATTGTTAGGTGCTTTTTCTTAGTGTTGACGTAAAAGTTAACCAGTAGTGGGGCTTGTCGACTTTGCAAGCTTTAAGCTTGCATTAACCTATATACTTTTAATGAATGTTATGAGCTCTGTAGTGAAGGTAACTCAAACCTTTAAGAATAAGTTAAAGTGGTATTGCAGAAGGTAATGAAGTAATGAAAGCTTAAGACACACTTAATAACTTCTTAATAATAAGTATTAAATGTTTCCTGGTTTAGACGTGATTTAGTGTGGGGAGTATGATGTAAATTGTCAATAACCAACTTAAGAATTGTGATACTTTCTAAACCAGCATTAAGGCCCCAGTTTGTTGTATTGAAAGTGAATAAAACTGTGTTAGTGTTGCCAAATAATGCTTGGGCAGCGTTTTCTGCTAAATCGCTGACCCTTCATCACGTGACAGATGCAAGTGATCTGATTGGCTCCTTCCCGCAGCAGGGAAGTGGTGTCGTGGACACAGATGACAATGGTGGCACCTCCTTGAGCACTTTTCGATGATATTAAAAGAAGGGTGCCAGGTAAGGCGCGTCTGCTGTACCAAAGTGCAGATATTTCAAGCTCCACGTGCTGTTCTACAGCCCACTCATTCAAGATCTTATTGTAAGCCCTGCCATGCCTACTATGCTTGAGTTGAGATCACCACACATCTAAGTCAGTTGACAAAGCAACTTAATTTCTGTAACTAAAGCTTTTTAAATTCACGCTGGTAAATAAGATGTGCACTCTATTTAACTTAAACTATGGCCAGCCTAACAATGCTGTGTCCTTAACACAAGTCGTGTTAGAGTAAAACGTTGAGCAAGTAATTTAACGTTGGACAAACAGAGTTTGTAGAGATTGCATGGCAGCTATAGACACATTTGTTGTATTCAAGTCAGTAATGCACTAAGTGTTGTCAGGTTGGCTGTAGATGTGGGGTAAGATAACTGGATTTTAATTCATGACAAGGTCACGTTCTTTGTAGTTAGCCAGCTCTACGATGTAAAAGTAATAAGCACTGTAAGTTAAAGGGAAATCATAATGCGTGTAAAGGTGAAAGAGACACATCACTTGTAAGCAATTAACACTGACATCTAGAAGTTAATAAGTAAAGTAAATTTAACCAATATTATTTTACAACTCTGGAACGTAATGTAACTCGTCAACGATAATGTCTATGTAATTCTAAACAGGAGTGTTCCCAAACTGAAGGAATTCTTAATCCTTGTCCCTCTTGTTTCACCTGTAGCCTTCAGTGGGTAATCGGTAAGAAAATTCTCCATTCAGTATCTCGTACAAGTTTTGAATCAAATGCATGTTTAACAATAATTGCCGTAGACGTGTTCTAAGCGGCGTTGACTTAGCTCGTGGGGAAAATTCTTAAACAGTTTTATTCTGCTTGTTCACCAAAGAAAAAACTGGGAAAATGTAACTGGTGTGGTCTGACCTTGAGGTTTAGTTCTGTTTGTGGTCACTCCTGTTTTTGTATTAAAGGTTGCATGTGCTGGTGACAATGTCAAATCTTTATTTGTTATTCTTTCTTTGTTAAACGGCTTATATTTGTGACGTTGCTTCCCAGTTTAAATTTCTGCACAAAACAAAGCTGAAACTCCATACCTTTTCAAATTATCATGCATTTAGAAATTCTTAGTTGGCAGTTTTGATTTTTAGATTAGCTGATTATCTAAGTTTGCAGCTTTATAGAAATATATGACTGGAGTTTTCAGGTGTGGTCAAGTTTGTAAGCCTCCGTCACGACACTTGTTGTGTGGCATCGTAACGAGCATTGCAAAGTAACCTTTGTCTAACACTGAATGTTTTCTGTTCACATTGTAACGTAGTTCAATGTTTCTGTTTGCACTTCAGATGGGAGGGCAAGTGCATTTGGACCAATATTGTCATACACCAGAACAGCTTTCCATCCTTACGCCCGCTAGCAAATTACACGGGGCGTGACAACTGATCAGTCACGCAATCCATTCAGTGGACTGGTGGATGTAACACACAAGAATTATTTTATGGAATTGGAACAATTTTTTATTCATACAGTGCGCGGAAGCACGTTAACAGCAACACGCTCAGAAACCCGTCAAACGAGATGTGCGTGTTTGTTATCCACTTGTTCATATTCATTTAAAATCATTTGGACTCATCTAAGCAAGGTTGCACTGTCTAGCAAGTGTTTCAATTAACAATATTTTATGGGCCGTAAAGCTCTGATGTATGGACATTTGCATGGTCACATTACTTACAACCCCAGGTTAAAAAATGTAAACACTAGTTCTAGTTTTTCCCTCAAAGGGCCACAGAATTGTATTAGAAGAGTCTTGTCTATATTTGTTCGTATCTTGTATAGTATTTATATTCATGTATACTGTCTGAGTTCTCTCCATTTAGAAACAGCAGTTTCCATGACTGATGTAGTATTCTTTCATACAGTATTTTGAGTTAGCTGTCACGCAGTGCTTTACCTCTCCTTGAGCAAATAACAGCTGAGAAGGATCGATGGCCATATTGTGTGCCGAGTCACACGCCCCTCGTTAGTGAATAGAGTGATGTTCTATTGATCGATTGAACACTGCCAAGGAAGTTGCTCATTTGCTGCCACTACAGGAGAGAACTCTGTTGTCATTTTGCAGAAGATCATTTCTTTGTTAGGTTGTAGTTTAGTGCACTTTGGTTCACCTGCTGTTCTTCAAGAACAATAAACTTGTGGAATTGCTTATGTTTCTGTTTGGTATATGTTCCCTATCTCTATGAATATCAGATTCTTCAACATAGTCTTCCCAAACCTTAGATATGTGGAGTGGACTCCTTCACGATTTATTTTCAGTTCTGGTTAACTTGCTCTATTACGTTTGATCTATTGAATCTTTGTTTTTGTTATCAACAGTTGACCGGGAAGTATTCGACATTATAATCCATCAAATCTTTTCGCTCGCTCGCGCGCCATTGGTCTAAACACGTCACGTGACCGAATATCTCCGAGCTAAAGCTGGGGGATATCCTAGAATATACCCCAATTTTCAAAATTGTGCGCGTTGCGTAAAAGATTTAAAGGATAATAAACATGATATCCTCCATTTGGGGCGAAAATATGCTCGGGTATTTGTCCTTGGACATCATCTGTTCCTCGAAGCTCACAGTTTTCCTCGAGCTACGCTCTCGGAAAACTGTTCACTCGGAACAGATAATGTCCGCGGACAAATATCCTAGCATATTTTCGCGCCAAATGGAGACTATTGTTTATATAGTCGTCAAAGATACAATTGTAGTTTGCAGCGGGCAGGAAACTTGACAGTTTGATTGAATCTTGAAATGCAGCGAAAAGCACAGTGCTTTAAAGCTTTTCTGTGATTAGCATGGTTCTCAAGTTGATTCTGGTTTCTGGTGTGAACAAACGTATGAAGACAATTTAGACATGGTGCCTGTGTTGTTCTGAGGCACTAAAGGGTGCTTTGGTAATTGGATACCCAGTGCCTGAGCACAGCACTGACCATTTGATTCCGTGTCCCAGTTAGTAATAGAGCTCGGTTACCAAGTATAATTGTGCCTAAGCTTTTTATTTCTGTGGTATTAACTGAGTTTTTCAACTGCTATTTTGATCTACAAACCTACTGGAATCAAGGTTTCATTTTATTCCAATTCTTTCTTCGACCTCGTTGTTTGAGATCCAGTGAAAATTACGTTTTCGGAGTCGGAAGCAGAAGGGAAAAAACAAGCAACGGCTCACCTTGAATCGAGCATTGTGATTGGTTGGTTCGGTTGGGACCACCTAGTTATCACCCGATCATAAGTGACGGAGTGATTCGCGGAATCGGTATCTTTTGCCATCCCCGGGGACGGAACCGTGGCGCACGCTTTGCGCTTGATTGACGACTCCTAATCTGTTGCTAGTCTGTGGCTACTGGGCTTATAGAAATAAATAGTCTTTCATAATTTACCCTCTTTCCCGATTCTCGTTACTTCGATCAGCCTCGAAAAATCAAAAGACAACAACACTAAGGATGATGATGATGATGATGATGATGGTACTTTAATTGAGTGTCAATACGTTGTAGCTTTGAGTGATAATCACATACTCTTTTATAAAAAGCTTTTTTAAAAGAACTTTGAGGCTGCCATTAACCCAACTAAAGAATATTCCTCGGGCTGAGAGTCGATTAAACGTTTTTATTTTGCCAGTCTGTAAGTAAGTGACAAACAAAATAAAGGTAAAAAGTGTTAAATGAACCCAAATATTTCAGAGCATGTTTTGTTTAACATTTCAATGGTTTTCTCATTGCATGGCACATCTCTCCTTTTGTAATAATCAGCAGTTCTTATTCCAAAATAACTTCAACACCGTCAAAGTCATCAGGTGATACAAAGTCTGAAGTGTTTTCAAGGTAGTCGACCTGATATACGGAGTAAATTTAAGCATATCTTAAGATCGTTTTAAGCCCCAAATTGCAAACAAGAACGTTCAACCTCACTCCAACCCAAACTTAGACGTTCTTATATCAAAAAATAGATTGCATAAATGTAGCGAGAGCAATTGATACTAATGACTGAGAAAGAAACAAGTACAACTGCGATAAGTACGCGAGATATTATGTGAAATAGATGTAAATGAGTTAGATATAATGTATGAAAAGCATGATGAAAAAGTCGATACTAGATTAAGTGTTAACTGTTAACTGCTGCCGTCATAAAGTGCTGCCATCGTCTTACAGTAAACTTATACCGTGCTTACGTCAGGAGCCCATCACCAAGAGCCTGCCCATATTCCAGGCACGGCGTATTCACAAAGCGATCTATTTTTAATCTGAGTTATCGTGAATTCAGATCCCCACAGGAACCTCAGTAACTAATTGCAATCTTTTTAAGCACGGACTAATGTCGACATGATGTCGACATGTTCACGTGAGGTCACATTGTTTTATCCTTACCGAAGCGTGCTGATGTGGACTGGAACTGGCCTATTTTGTGGGGGAAATGTCTAAAAATAGACTGGTCTGTAAAAATGCCTTTACATTGGCTTATTAGGAACCTTTAGATCGGAGGACGAGGACGACTACGAGTACGAGTTTTCTGTTCTGAACACGCGCACTTCAAAAAATGTCGGCCTCGAAACCTTATGCGCATGCTCAGTGTGGAAAATCGTCCTCGTCCTCCGATCTAAAGGTCCTTATTATGGGAGTTGCAGGCTCCTAGTAATGGCCTCCTGCTTACGTACAGTGTTCTAAAAATGGTCAGTGATTTTGCCGTAAATAGTTTGGCCAATAATCTCACCAAGTTTATAAGCTGTTTAGTATCTAGACTGATATGGACTTCTTTTTTTGAGGCTCAAGCATCTGATGCGGCCGGAATCCTAAATCCTCGAATTTGATTGGCTAATCTTACACACGTGACCAGTCCAGCTTTTTACGATACGGTCCACGGGCCGGATTTTTTCCCGCTGCCTACATTTCGCTCGTGAAAGTTTGGGAGAACTCGAAAAAGCTGTGGAAACACTCGCCTGCGGCTCGTGTTCTCACAGCATTTCTCGTTCTCCCAAAATTCCACTCGTGTTTGTATAACTCGATACAAACACGGTACATGTTTTCTATTTGTTAAGTAAATCATAGCTGTGACGGCTGTGCTCTAACCTTTACCATTCCAAACACTGTTTGAGTCTGATGTCAAGTGCACGCTGGAATGACTGAATAGTTGAAGTAAAGTCATCTTGTGCACTTTGAGTTACCCTGAGTGACTCGTAGAAGTCAGCAGTGCTTGAATGCTCTTCTCCAAACAGTTTGAGTCTGATGCCAAGGGCAAGCTGCTGGAATGACTGAAGGGTTGAAGTCAGGTCAGTCACCTCGTGCACGTCTAGTGTCTCCGAGAAACTTCCAGACTGGTCAGCAGTGCTTGAGTGGTTTTCTCCAAACAGTTTAAGTCTGATGCCAAAGGCACTTTGATATGATTGAAAAGCTGAGGTCAAATCGCATTGTGCACGTTAAGTGATCCCGAGTAACTGTTGAAGAGGTTAGCAGTGTTTGAGTGTTCTTTTCCACTGAATCAGTTTGATCGTGATGTCAAGTGCCCGCTAGAAGGACTGAAGAGCTGACGTGAAGTTACCTTGTAGACATTGAGTAGCCCCGAGTGATTCGAAAACGTCAGGAGTGTTTGAGGGTTCCCCTCCAAACAGTCTCAGTCTGATGTCAAGTGTACGTTGGAATGACTGGAGAGCTGACATCAAGTCGCCGTGTGCGCGGTGTGTTTTCCCGAGTCAATGGTAACTGTCAGCTGTGCTTGGATGTTCTTCTGCAAACAGTTTGAGCCTGATTTTGAGAGCAAACCGTTTTGATCGAAGAGCTGACACGAAGTCGCGCTGTTTATGTTGTGTCACCCTTGTGAATTCTAACTACACGCCGTGGTTTGGTGCTCCTCTCCAAACAGCTTTTGTTTGATGACAAGTGACCGCTGTTGTGAATGAAAAGCTGCTGGTAAGTCGCCTAGTGCGTGCTGAGTACCCACGAGTGACCACTAACTACGAGCTCTGCTTACGTGTTCTTCTCCATACAGTTTCCATCTGATGTAGAGAGCGCGTTTGAATGACTGAAGAGCTGACGGCCTGTCGTCTTGTAAAATTCGTGTTTAACTGTCAGTTACGCTTGAATGTTGTTTCCCTAAACAGTTTGAGTCTGATGTCAAGTGCACGCTGGTACGTCTGAAGTGTTGGCCCTTTGTCGCATTGTGAACTTTGAGCCTTTGCAAGTAAATGGTAACTGTTAGCTGTGC
Organism: Catalaphyllia jardinei; assembly: GCA_022496165.2. NCBI lineage: Eukaryota > Metazoa > Cnidaria > Anthozoa > Scleractinia > Caryophylliidae > Catalaphyllia > Catalaphyllia jardinei. Next base: position 253,901 of record CM042758.1, on the reverse strand, counting down.
TTTTATGTTCTTCTCCAAACAGTTTGCGTCTGATGTCAAGTGCACTCCGGTATGACTTAACAGCTGATGCGAAGTCGTCTTGGGCACATTGTGTTTTCCCGAGTAGTGACACGTAAGTGTCAGCTGTCTCTGTGTGTTCCTGTCCAAACAGTTTGATTTTAATGTAAAGTGCATGCATGCTTGAATGACTGAAGAGCTGACAAAAAGTCGTCTCTTGCCAATTGTGCGTTCCCCAATAACACGCAATTGTCAGCTGTGCTTGAATGGTCTTCTTCAAACAGCTCGAGTCTGATGTCAAGTGCACGTGGGTGTAATAATAATAATAATAATAATAATAATAATAATAAAAAATTGAATATTTAACCAGGATAACCCTTCAGTACAAAGTACTGTTATCAACGGGGTCCTGCTGACTAAGAATTAAAAACTAATAATAAAATAAATACATACTAAAGCAAAAAAATGCACTAAGTTAAAAAAACCATTAAAATCTACAATAAAAACTACAATAAAAGTGATCACGAGTATCTGTGTGACTGAAGAGCTGATGCGAAGTGATGTTGTTCACTTTGTGTTATCTCTAGAAACACATAATTGCTAGCTGTTCCTGTGTGTTCGTCTCCAAAAAGTTTGATTCTGATGTACTGAGCGCGTTTTGCAGACTGAAGAGCTGATTTAGACCACTTTCGATATATTAAAATTCAGCCTAAAACAATAGACCTCAGTACGAGGCTCTGCGGAATAACCACAGAGTTTGTGGGGTTTATTCCCCAGAGCACCAAAGAACTTTAATGGTATGTCAAGTGCGCTCTGATGTGACTGAATAACTTCTGAAAAGTTTGCTTTTAGGGACTGAAAATTGCCAAGATCCCAGAAACTCTTTGCTAATGATTCTTGATGCAGTGTTTCACCTCCAGGAAGGTGTCTCGTCCTCCTTGTAGTTCCTCTCAAGTTGATTGCTGTTACACTGCTTGAGTGCCTCTTCATGATAATTGATACTTGCCTCAGACAGTTTAGCAGACTGTCATTTTCCTTTTTCAATGATTTTACAGTGACATTAGGCATATGAAAAACTACTTAAATTGGTACTATGACGCATCTTTCCTATCTAAGCCATTTTAAACCAGAAACACATAGTCTGTAAGAGAAGAAAATGCTGTTAACTATTCTCAGACATCTCTTTTCGTGCCAGAGAGTTTTTAAAATATGCAAATTACCTTGTGATGACGCCATACATTCAACCAAATTTTGATCAAAAATGATGGAAAAAGATATCTCGGCCAATTTAAATCAGAAATTTTTTATTCTTTGCAGTAAGATTCTATTAAATGCGCTCCACAATACGAGCTTAACCGCTTGGCTACCATGGCAACATACTGGATTCCAGACCCCCCAATAGTAAACGCATGTCTGGCCATCTTTGGGGATCGATTTTCATATTTACAAATGGTGCCTCGTGTACATGATCCAGCAAACATATAAATATGTTAGCTTGAGTTTGTAGCCTCGTTTAGCGTGTTTTAAGCTGAAAATCACCAACATGTTGAAATCAAGCAGGTGGGGACTGGAAAAGAGTAAGTTGCCATAGGAACAGAACTTTTTATAGCCGTACGTGTGTCTCCTAATTGAAGTTTTAATGGTCTGTGCTGCAAATTGGCATGAAGGCTTTACATGTATTTATATTCTTGATATGATACTGGGTTGAGTGTGTGACGTTAAATAGATGCAAAGCATAAATTTCTGTATAATTTAGATTGTAATGGGTATACTAATAGGACTAAGTGGAGTCCAATTCAGTCTGTAATCATAAGACTGATTACAAAATCGGACGACCGAATTGCACGACACGAAGTCTTATTACCAATTAATCATAAAAATAACATTTTCCGAAAAAAGAAGAATTGCCTAATTATGAAAAAGAAGGAAAATTTGCATGAAAAGACTGACAAAGAAGAAGGAAATAGTTTATGTCGTTCTGAAATTGAGATTGGTTGATTTAACTACAACTTTGAATGTGATTGGTTGATTTCATCTACAACTTTGAATATGATTGGCTTATTGAACTGTCCGATAACAAACTGTCCAACAACAACTTGGCAAGTTCTTGGCAATTAAGTGAATTAGTGGAGTTTTTAAACCAATCAAAATCAAGGAAATTATAATTTTTATGATTAGTATTACTAAAGGATGTTTGTAAAAATCTCAGTATGTATTGTAATAGTTAATAAAAAACAGTTATGAGAAACTCCGTTTCAGTTAATTTAATGCGTGTGCTGCAAATTTGACAGGGGAAAAAGACGACCTCAATCTGTATCTGTAACGCTATTTGATCAAGCTATCGTAAGAATCAACCAACAACAATACTGAAAAACAAAACATATCGACGATGATCAATGTCACGCAACGCTGGGAGTTAGGATTGTCCCAGCGGGTTTTGTGCTTGCCTGTCGAGGTCGAGCTAATAAAAAAGTCCTCCCACTTGCTCTAAGTGCGGGCTAGATTCACAGTTGGAAGAAGTGTAATATATAGATTTAGGCCAGCCTAAAAGCGTAGCTCCTTGGCCACGTTGTTAAGAACCCGATTAAGCTAACTCAGAGAAAGGTACAATTTTGATTTGAGTTCTTTACCTTTGCGGTGAGGTTTTCTGTTTTGAGTTTTATAAGCACAAAACAAAGCAGGAAAAAACATTTGTATAAAGAAAACGTTAAAATTCGGATAAATTTTAATCCTAGGCTAGCGTTAGCCGGCTTCCGAACAATCCTGAACTGTTTTCAGCAAGTTAACCTCACATGAGCCAACCGAAAACCAGCATTTGGTCAGCGGTCAACTTAAAAAACACGTGACCTCGATGAGCCCGCAATATGGTCACATGATACTGGTAAGCAGATACCATGTTTTGACAGGTGTCAATTGCTCATAACATGGGTGTCCAATCTCAAAGAGGTACATGGTAAACCAAGGCTGCATGTCTCTATCAACCTATTATTTGGAGTATGGCCGCCATGTTGAGCGACTCCGCCGCCGCCGCCGTCGTCGTTAGGGAGCTTAAGCACGCACGCTTTTGAGACGCGGACGGCAACCGGAAGAAAACATTTCGCGTGCCAGGACCGTATTGTCTCCCATATTTTTATCCTGCTAATTTCTATTGGAGAAAAGATACTTAGCAATGTGAATGTGGTTGTGTGAGGGCAAGTTAAAAGTGAAAATAGCTCACTTCCGGTTGCCGTCCGCGTCTCAAAAACGCGGGTGCTTAAGCTCCCTGTTGTCGTGCGTACGCGCCCACGAGCAATACCACTGCCCATGATAACCATGAGAATCAATCAATCAATCATTTTATTTAGTAATGCAGGTTACAAAAATGGCAGCCACAAGGCTGATGTGGACCTACAACGAACTAATAAAATGTGAAACTAAAATAATTTGTAAAATCACCCTATGGTATTTAAATATCCAAAACGAATCATTAAAATAAAGTTCATTGGCAAATAACTTACGAATTAATCTAAAAATTTACATGAAATGTAAAAAAACTTAAAAATATACAAAATCTCGGTCTTTCATAGCAATCATAGGCGCTTCGAATGAGAAGCTATTTATGTTCTGTGAGAGCCTACGTAAAATATTTTTAAAACTGTCTTTTTGAATGTTTACATTAAAATTTTCCAGCCTGGCAATAAAATTCCAGTTTACAGGTCCTCTGTATTGTGCTGATCCGTTTCCCACTTTGTAGTTCACTCTAGGGATTTCAACCTGTAACCCTCCTGGGCAGGGTTGTTCGAAAGCCGGTTAACGTTAACCCACGATTAAAGCTTAAATGCGGCATTTTTTTGTTCTTGTTTAAAAATGTTTTTCACCTCTAACTTTTGGTGTAGTTTGAGATTACTACCGTTTAAAACTGCAGGGCGAACAATATAAACAGAACACATCACCAAAAAGTTACAAAACTGAAATCAAAATTCTTTCTAAACCTGGGTTAGCTTAATCAGGCTTTGAACAACCCGGGCCTGTACGTGATGGTCTGTTGCCTAACTTCAAATTAAAAGGGGCATATAAGATTTTATCATTTAAAACATCATGCATTAGAAGAAGGAGTCTTCTTTTATATATGTAAGAAATTGGCAACCAATTTAACTCTTCAAGACTTTTATCCTGGTGGATAACTCGTGCAGCTCTTGCATGAATAGGGTTTAAGGATTCCATAATAGAGTAATTGCAGTTTCCCCACACCACAATACCATACGATACCGCTGGTACAATAGATTTGAAATAAATTTCCTCCAGCACTTTCACAGGAAGCTTCTTCATTCTTTTTAATGCGCCCACTTTCTGTGCAAAAGATTTTTTTACATGGTCCACATGCATTGCCCATGTAAGCCTATTGTCAATGATTAATCCTAAACAAGTAGTGTGATTCACAACATTAATAAATTTTTTTCCGAAGTAGATTGGAGGAGGAGCAGGACCAATGAAGCCCGATTTGCTAAGGATCATAACTTCAGACTTAACAGGATGAATACAAAGTTCGTTCATTGTACTCCAGAGCAGAAGTTGCTCGAGAATGTTATTTAATTGTGAGCAGACCTGATCAAAGTTGTATCATCTGCATACATGAACACATCTCCAGATGTAATAGCATTAGGGAGGTCATTGACGTAGATAGTATAAAGCCTTGGACCCAGGAGGGATCCTTGGGGAACACCATATTTTACTTCATCCAGATTAGAAGGGTGGCCATTTACCACAGTGTATTGAAAATCAATACATACATCTTATTCCCTTGTTGTCTCATTTAAGGGAAAATATTCTTTTGAAGTTCGAGTTTAAGAACGAGGCAACAAGGGCCGCCGGAGCTCCGCTAATATGCGATGACTTGGGTTTGAATTTTAAGTAAGCATAAACACAAGTGTTAGGGAAAAGAATTGTCTGATATATTTACTTAGCACGACGGATGACTGTGCAGACTGACCGCAGACTGTGTAACAGTGATAACAGCCTCGGCCTCTTCGCAGCATAAACACTAGGTTGCTTAAGCAACGACGACGACGCCGCCGAAGACGACGCCAAGTAAAAAAAAGAATTTATATTTTACCAACCAAATTCGCGAATGTCTAGATCTCTTCAGTTCGCCACTCGCTCTAAAATCGTGCTTAAGCTAAATATGCAACGACGACGTTCAATTCCAAATGAAAATACCAAAAATTAGCCGTCGTCGTCCACGTTCTGTAGACGACGTAGAACTTGGCCATTTCACGTTCTTGTTTAGCAGAGGACGGCAAAAAAATATACAAAGATTTATAACGCACGTGCACAACTATTGTTCTGCTCATTAAACCTTTTGTTTAGTGACGTTCTCGTTGCCGTCGTCGTCGAGGTTTGCTTAAGCTCCCTAGTAAACTTTCGATATAGCACGCGGTTGCGTTTCAAAAGTCCATTCGAGTTTAATCATTGTAGTAAAGCTATCTTTGGGTTACCTCTGCTCTGATCGCACTCAGAGAAGGTCACAGCTTGTGCGGCTAATTGGTTAGAATCATTCATTCATAACAATGCCTATTGTTGTATTAGTCAACGAAGTGTCTTGACAACCAAAACAACCGGCTGGCGACTACACGCATCAACACGCAGAGTCAATGTTTGGCGGCTGTCCTTCTGTTTCGTCTCTCACGCTTAACACAGTAGCGTTGGATTCGAAATCGTTTGCCACGGTGTAGGAAAATGCCAGAACCACTCCGTAATAGGTATGAATTCCATCGCTTCGTTTCGGCTTTACATAACCAGCAATTTACAAGTTCCCTCAAAGCGCCGTCTTTCATTTCAGTTGGCGCAATTTAGTTTTTGCAAAAAGATTGAATTTCATTTCTCTGGTTAGAATGTTAGGAAGTATACTTGTGTATACAGGAAAGTGGAATCTCTTTTTATTGGCCTGCAGAGGTTTGTAGTGCAATTGAAATTAGAGTTCCTTTTGAGATAAAGCAAATTGTGTTCGATCACAATTATTACTATTAATTTGAGTGAACGTCAAACAAAATCTGTAACACCAGGACATTGTTGAAATCCGTTTAGCGTTGCTGGTTTTTCTCAACTCAAGACAATGTTACTAATTGTATTACTCTAAACTGTAATTTTCCTCTTTTCGACAAACCTGAAGTAATCAAACGCAATTACCTCTCTTGGCGAACGGGGAATTCAGTGGAGTCCCATTTCGCGACAGTGAGTTTACTTACTGCATGCCAAGTCCACCAGCCTTGTTTACAAAAGGATTTCAACAGTGTTTCCTGTTTAAAAATACAGGGCAAATTGCGAGCGAAAGCCACCTTCTTTGAAGCAGATTTCCACTCGGGAACGGCTGCCATGAAAGTTTTTTCCTTGAGGCTAAGTTTTCAATATTGAATCTTTTCCGGTTTACTAACACGCGCTTCAAACAACAGGACAATAGCCACGATTTAGTTTCACATGTGATGTGTTATTGTTGTGAATTTACCTCTCTCTCTCTGTCTTTGAATCGAAACTTAGTAATAATTACACAAAAATGTAAAATGAAAGACGTGTTTCATTGCAAATGGTGTTTTAGATATTAGATCGGACGGTTCGATATGCATATATGTCTGAAACGGAGTGTTGCGTGACCAAATTAGTGTCACAATTTTATCTCGCTCCTGACTCAGTATTCACACACATTCATTTCATTTGTAGAATAAAGCAGGAGAGACTGCGGCGAGAGACGCAAGAAAAGTATGAACGGTCGTTATTTACGCCAGCAGGATTGAAAACGTTTAGGCTGCAGCCATCTATTGACAATACATCAATTATGAAGGTACTTTTTTTCCCGGGGGAAATTACTCTAGTTTAAGTCTAAAGTCTGTAATTATCTGTTAAATTTGTAATTTCTAGTCTTAGCATTTTATGATATATTCATGTAATTAGTTGTTAGCATTGACGGCGGAAGAGCCCTAGACAGGAGCTGTTCAAAAAAGGTATGTATGTATGTATGTACTCCCTAATATGGGCTATATAGGTGTGTGCGGCCCCAAAGCGTATGGTTTTTCAGCCTTGTTGATCATAAATAGGGTATCAATTTTAGCTGCTTTTGGCCATTTTGGTCATAAAAAGGGTGTGGTTTTTGGTCTCTAGTCTTCATGTGGGTATGATTATACTTTTATCATTATCGAAAAGAAAATCAACAAAAGCCCTTCAAAAATTATATTTACAGTAATTTAACATTGATCTGAACTAGGGAACTAATTATAACGCAGGTCTGGAATAGGATTTTGATGTAAGGGTCAGTCCATCAATAGGGTTTCGAAGTTTTGGTCAGGTCATAAATAGGGTAGGGAATATCGCAGATTTTGGTCATAAATAGCATAAGAGTTTTGGGAAGCGGGCCGCACTCCCCCACCCAAGTTTTTTGGGCTTTTCTTACACTGGTCTAGAAAATGTGCATGACCAGTCCAAAGAGTGCCTGCGCATATTAGCGTGTAGCCTGCGTAGCTTGGCGGTTTCAGCAATTTGAACGTTAGCCCACTCCTCGCGGCTTTGGTGCTCCTTATCATGGCTTCCACGCTTTCCAAGCTCCCTCAAAAACCGCCAAGCTACGCAGCCTAATTAGTGTAGGAGGCTAACACCGGTCAAGAGGTTTTCTTTCGTCACTGTCAGTTAAGTACAGATACGAAGATGTGCGTTGTTAGACGTTTAATTTTAAGCAGTCACTGTGAGACCTCATTCATTTTTGTGTCTATCTGTCCGATTATATTAAAACGTATTAGTTTGTCTGTCTGTGTGATTAAAACTGACGATTTATAGACGAAATACATTGTTCTAATACCTGCGCTGTTAGCTAAGGACGAAGGACTACTCCCCGCGAGCGACACGTGAGATTCTCTCGATCCCAGTGTGTGCGTGTAGGCAAAGATTTTAGAATTTGATTTCATGAGCTGAAAAACTATTTTTGCCGCTGTTCTTAAATAAAAATGTTTTGCTGATCGATTACCCGTTTTTACTCGGAGACGCACATTTCTTCACGTTTCAGCGTTTTTTTTTTCACCCGGAACTTGCAGTTGTCTTAGTCGTCAAATTTAAATTATCAAGTGAGAGCTAAGTGATCCGTGTTTCTGATAGCTTTGTGTCAATTATGGAATTATAGAACAGAGGATATGTTAAGCGATCTTAAAGCTATAACTAGACCACAGGGTCCCAACAATAATTATTTGGTTTTATTTTTCACTTTTACTAGTTTTGTCTTGATGATCATCTTTTAAGTCTCGAACGTTTTACTACTTCGTAGATTATATAAAATGTAGGCGAAATACAAATAAGCTTCAATCTTAGTGTTCCTATAAATTAGTAAACCATGAAATTGAATAAGGAAAACGGACAAAGCACTCCGATAAAGCTGTCCAAATATAGATTGAACTTAGATCTGCCTTCTATTGACTTTGCAACCAGCTGTTAAGAAAATATCGATAAAGGATTTAAGTGTTTTTTTTCTATTTCGAGCTGCCTCTTTTCGCTTGGGTGTCAACAATTGGTTCCCAAGCAACTACACCTCAAATACACTCGATGTTTTGTCATGGAAATGTTCCTTCGTTTTGCAACCAAGCTTTGAATTATAAATGTTTTATTGTACGTAACAAGTCGGCCATGCACGTGTAATTTAAACTTGGTGGCTTTTTCATTAACAAGCCCAAGGGAATCACAACGGAGAAAGAAAGGTTCATTATAAAAAGTGATTTGATGCAAATTCAGTCACTGTTCTTGGATACTGTGCCTATTTCAGCAGCATCTTGAAAAAACTTCTGTATTCCGTCAGAAAATGCGTGAAGAAATAGCAGCAGTTAAATGCATCGTTCAAGAAAAGAACGCAAATTTAAATGTGGATATTATCAGACGAGATCGAGCCATTCTGTACCGCGTACAGCCAAGGAAAGTTCTTACTGTGCGCAACGAGGCTTTAAAATGGAAGAAAACTCCAGCTGGGCAAGTGGAAAAGTTAATCAGTGTCGCTCTGGAACAAAATGGCAATCAATCCCGTTCAAAGGTTGTTTGTGTAATGTATAAAATTTGTTTGTTTGTATAAAGCCGGTATGGTTGAAATGAGTTCGCTTTGATCTGTTAAGGTCCAGAGCCCTCGGCAAGATTGAAAATTAAATATACCTCGCCCGTGATTTTTAACATGGAACGGTTCAGTATGAATATTGCGCTTGTTCCCAGTTGCTATAGTCTAGCTAATCATAGATAAGATGGTTGCACATAGTAGCGGGTCAGACGAGATTATTGATTTTATTGGCGGAGGCAAAGCCTTGAACTATTCCTGGGCCACTTTGCACTTAAGTTGAGCCATTATTGCAAAAATCATTTTCAGTAGAGTATTATAAGTTTGACATCGCGCATAAAATGGAAAAAATTGGAGTTTTAGTATTTATATCAGTTCCGAGGCCCATATTCATTGTCGAAGACATCTGCATGTTTGTTTTCAAGTATTTCTGTATTCGCAGGTGTAAATTAATTCGAATGAATTCAGTACATGTGGTTGTTAATTGGGTTCGTTTCACACTACAACTGAGTGATCGACTTAAGTCTAAACTGCACAGCTTCATTTACATGTACCAAACACACCTATGAATATCGTTTTATTTTAGCTTGGAACCTTGTGTTTTATCTAAGAATGTTATCGTTTATTTACCCTTCATGTCGTGTGTTAATGAAATCTTTTTAGTTTTTCATTATCACCTTCCTACCAGTTTTAGATTGCCAGTGGCCAAAGAGTGATAAAAACGTTATCTCCACAAAACTAATACCATGTAAAGAGAATCGTATCCCAACTTATCTAGGAAAAATCTAAGTGACTCTGCTCCCAGGGTAGCGACTACAAAAGAGAACAAATAAAATAATAAAGTCAGGGGAATTCATGATCGCACTCGCACGCACTAAGCCCTCGCGAGTTTACTCGCGCGACGGGCATTAATATAGTTTAAAACACGTTTCTCTGTTTGTATTCTTGTATATCAGGAGCCGTAAGGTGTATATATGTATGGAAATGTTGGCAACTGGTATTTAGGGTCCTCCTGTAATGAAATAAACATTACTCTTTTTGTTACCAGTATCAGTCGAGGCCATCCAGTACAGCATCATCCGCTGGCCAGTCTCCAAGGCACACTTCTACACCCCACCCTCCAGCACCTACCGCTCAGAGGTCCAGTAGCGCTGGAAGGACCACTGGAGCGAAGAACCAATTGACAAGGTCCATCGGTACACAGACAAGGTGTGATTTTTGTTCCCACAGCATGGATACTCGATTAAAGTGCTTTGGAAAAAATTCAATAATCATTTTAGCTATCCTGTTGGGTGAATGTTTTTATGTCATTCTTTTGCAGTCTTGAGAGGGCAGCTAGCGCAGGCGCAGTGAGGGAGAAACCACCCGCTCCTGAAAACAGATCACGTGACAGGACAGGTAAAAAAAATTATGTTAAAAATAGTAAGAATAAAGAACCTCATCCATATTTTATTTTTGCTGATATTTTAAAAGTAAGGTGAGTTGGATCGAGTTTCTTTTATTTTTGAAATAGGTTGAACGAAATCATCATCTTGCAAGTTACGTAGTTATCTTTTGCCTCATTGCTTTTCAGCCTCGTCTCTTAGCAACCACAGCATAACGTACAGTTCACGTAGCACCTCATGTCAGCCCACTCGCATGTATCAAAGCGAAAGCATCCGATCTGCAGCTAAGCTAAACCGACCGCCGAGCAAGGTCTATATGTGCCAAGAAGAACGAGATCGGACCCGATCGGCAGGCCTCCAGCGCGCGAAGTCTCCGTCGAGATTTGACGGAACTCCTGTTGAACTGCCTGGGTTTATGAAATCCAACTACTACCTCCATCATGACGATTTGAGCATGGGACAGAAACAGTACATCTGGGGCGTGGCACGGATTTACTCCGTCACTCAACTCATGAGTCTGAAACAGAGACAGTACCAGAATCTGCTGGATTATGAGTTCACTAGAAGAATTCAGAATAAGGAATTAAAAGAGCACGAGAGAGTGAAAGAGTGGAAAGATTACCAACGCTACTCCAGGTTTATAAAGAGATATGAACAGGTACTTTGATAGTCTTGTGTTTCATAGTTTGCGCGCAATGCGCTGATCCATATTCAAAATAATTCTTGATTCTTCGAGTCATCTTCTGCGATCTCTTCTCTCCTCGTGGAGAATAGGGCCATTTATCCTCCTACTCCAAGTCATATATTCTCTGGCCGCAACCTCTGCGATTTATCGAGTGCTTTTCTAGAAATCAAACAGCTGTTGTTGGGTTTTTCTGACGTATGTATGGTTTTTAAAACAAAGAGATATTTTCAGTGTCCTGTGGTTTAAGTATGTCTTATTGTGTTCTCCACAGAGAATTCCTCGGAACAAATTGAACCCGGCACGGTCGCCTTGTGAAGAAGCTTCCCATGTTCACAAACACATGATCAAAGGATGGACAACAGATCCGCATGCAAACGAGGCTTACCGACCCTCAAGTAAAACAAGCTATGGCGCCAAACAGCGGTCTCCCAGGTATTATCCGGACAGCAGAGAAGATACAGGAGAGCAGGAATCCACAGACAATGAAACCGAAGAGTACAGGCTCAGGTTGATTATTTTGCCGGGTGAGAAAGAGGAGAGTGGAACCGAGGGTGATAATACGGCAGGTTAGTTGCGTCAGTTTTTAATTTCCAGGCCAACGTACTTTAGAAAAAAATAAAATAAATTGTGTTTTTTTTGTTTAAATGTAGAATCTGGGGAAATGGGACAGACAAAGTCGTACGTCGAGGAAGATAACAAACAGAATGCACAAAATGAAAACGTTGATGTTAAAGAATCTCTTAAGAAAACAGGTAAAGCGAGTTAAGTGTCAAACAGAGATCATGACAAGGTAACAATGAGCTGAAAAAGGCCTGGCGAGATGGCCTAAAAACCGGTAATATTTAGAAGAGCCCCAGACATCAACCTTAGCAAACAGTGATAGTGTACACAAGGCACTTGCTGCAATGAACGTGGTTGATGATTCTGATGCAGATTCAGACTTCAAGTTTGACTTTGAAGACAAGACATTTTAAGCTTAACACACTATTTTCAAACTAGCTCAGGTTTTTGCAGTATTCAGTACTCAAAACTGTATATGTGGATTAATAAAAGTTCTATAATTAGTGGCACAATCATCTCCGAAAATGCGCCAAACTGTACTTCTCCTGGCTTTTCCCTCCTCCCCACCACCCTCGCGCCAGAGGCGCGTGAAAGGCACTTGTGCGCCTTATAAATTCCTCTGCGAGCTACTCTTTTTAACTCCAAGAAAAGTAAAACTTGTTTTTAATAATGGAAATGTTTCCTACTAAGGAGAGTAAATGCTAGGCGCAATTTTTGGAACTTCCAGTCGTTTCTTTTTCACTTAGACACTTTTTGTTGCAGAGGACAAAAAAGAAGAAAAAGCTGCATATGAAGATGACAGTTACCTTTGAAAAGAAACTGGAAGAGCAGATTCTTTATATAATTTGTAGTGGCGGAGCCAGCTGAAATGGTAATCTAACAAGGAAAGTTACATCAATTGTTTGTACCTGTCAGTCGTTCAACAAAATAGGAACTCAGTGATCCATGCAGATCTGAACTGAAAAGTAAAGGTTTGATGCGATCATTTTACTTCCACTGTGGCTGCATTACAGGAATTTGCAGGCCATAAACGACAGTACGTCTTCTAGCTATAATAAACGTTTTAGCTCTCTTTCTTGTTTAGTTTTTACTGTACTGTTTCTTGATACACTTACTCCGCGATTAAAACAGTAGTGTTGCCAACTCACCAAGCTGACGAACTACTTGATAACTTCATGTACGATATACGATTAATGAAATGTCTGAAACGAAACGTTCCCGTTTTTTGTTGTAAAGAAATGTCTTTAAAAACTTATAACTCCTATAAGATGAATTTAAGGCAAATATTGAGAAGTATACAAAACATGACCAGTTTTGGACATTGACTTTCAACAACTTCTTACAACTGTACTCAAGTTAATTTTATGTTAAGTCGCGAGGAGAACTCCTGTTTTGATCTTGCGACTGTATGGGTTGGCGAGTACTCTTGAGTGTGATCCCAAAAGCAAATGGGTTTTAGGTTTTTAGTTAGTAGGAAGGTTTCTAGAGAAGTATTATTTTTTATTAAAATACCGGAGAGTACAAATCACCTCAGTCATCTACAATTCCTCATCGTTTTTGCCAGTGAATAAGCGAGGGTATTTTCCACGATCGGATGTAAATAATGCTGGTTGTTGACCAACGATTAAGTGAATAATTGCCCCAGTGTATAGCAAACCAGTGTGTTATTGAGGCTGGAGAGTACAGAGAGAAATTATGCTCTCAAATGCAACATTAAAAATGTGTGTGGTCATATGTTCATGGGCAACTTGACAGCAAGCGAGGTTGCTTTTGTATTTATCATTAAAAGAGTGAAAATGCTTAAAGTTGTGAAGTGTTTTTGTTTTTGGTTTTGACTGACTGCAACCAATCGTGCCTGGCTTAAGATCGAGCGCGGGATTTCAAGACCGCCCTACATGTGTGAGCTACGCTCTGAATAAGTCAGTTGCACACTGCACAAAGAACTGAGCAAGAATGTGAACTGCATGATAAAAGCAGTAGTTTTTTCGTTTACACTGTTGAACTCCTGCGTTCATCATCTTATAATTTCTTTCAAATTATCGTTTCTACTTAATATAAGGTATGAGTGACTGTTACCCAGTATGTTTTGTGCTCAAGTATCGTGGCATTGAGTCTGAAAAATCTTCGCATGATGAGATAATTTAAAAACTTGAATCATAATGTTTTTGTTGCTGACCTTGACAATGCTCCATGCCGGCTTTCTTCTCGATATGTTTGATGATATCAACGAAAAGCTGGACACTTGCTAATGGATTTTAAATCGACACGCACCCATTGTCCACAAAAAGATATAACATAAGCTCTTATTGCCCGTGGATGGACAATGACATCTTAGAGCTTATGCGTCTCAGAGACCAGTTTTAAATTAAGTGCCAAATCTAACATCGTTTCCAACATAATTTACAAAAGATTACGTACCCAAGTGGTAAAGTCAACTGCTAAGGCCAGGACAGATTATGTGAGGAACGTGATCTTCAATAACATGACTAATCCAAGGAAACTCTGGAAAACTCTCAAGAGAATCGCTCCAGCTATATCTGCACCCTCCAGATTGTCATTCATTGAAGAGGAAGATAAAAGTATTTGCCACCTCACGGGAATGGCTAGAGCCTTCAACAAATATTTTGTTAATATCCAACAAAACGCAGATTCGATCAACTCAGTAATGGGTACTAGCGAGCAGATCGTCGACTCACTCATTTTGAAGAAAGTCGCTCTATTCCACATCCCAGCTCCAATCAATCATGGCAACTGAAACAGGTGGTTGAAGATCTCAAGACTGATTCCTGATTATTGGAGTTGACGGAATTGGAACTAAATCCTTGAAAGAAGCTTTGAACGATATCGCTCCTTCCCTCACTCATATCTACAATGCTATAGCATTGCAAGTGGTTCTTTCCCTAACAACTGCGAGAGAGCGAAACTGACTCCTGTCCACAAGAACAACTCGGTCCATGAAAAAAGCAACTATCGCTCCATCTCCGTTCACTTTTTGCAATTGGCACTAGACTATGGAACAATCAAGAGAATCCTACGAGGCTCATTCAAGTTCCCCTTTGTAAATTTAGAAACTCTAATATACAAGAAATACAAAGATCATCAGAATTCTAGACTTGACAACTTAATTATTAGTGACAAATTTAAGTGAATTTCCAATTGTAGTTTTTCGTTGGTCGGTAGATTTTAAGGACCACAATGAGAACTACAGGTTTTCCAGTAATTGGGGTATCCAATCAAGTCATTATTATTATTTAGGCCCTAAAGATCCTACATCAATGCTCAGTTAGGGTACGTATTAGGCTCGCCTTTTTTCTCATTTCGTCTCTTTTTATGAATACGACACAGCAAAGTGACAATTTTAATGGGACGGCATTTTCCCGTTAGTACTTGTTTAATTCGTAGAAGCAGAACGTCTTCTCGTGATCAGAAACATGATTGGTGGTGATCTGCTATTTTGTTTTCTACCTGTATTTTGTTCTTCTTTGCGAGTGGCTTTCTCGTTCAACCCCCCTTGACCGCAGGGTCTGGGAGCGGATTACATGCGCAGTACACCGACATTGCATCACGACCTTTCTCATCTTTGCAATATCTGGCCGGTTGGAGTATATAAGCTATTTTTACCCGCTTTTTAACCTTATTTATCCCTACCTTTCACGCTTAACAGATTACCGACAATTATTCTAGTTTTTCACGGATCTTTTGCCTAGGTACGTGTAGTATTCATCCGATCCTTGTCGCACAGAAAAGACAACATCTCGTTACTTGTTCCACATTTTTGTACGTGTACGGTTCACAGCCGAAATCCCAAAAAGAAATTTATTTTGAATTAAGCTAATATTTATACAGATTTGTAAAAAAAGAATATTTTAAATTATGGAAATATCTGAAAATATTGTTGTAAATACTCCTGTTGGAAACACACCAAGTAAATGTCCGTGGGGAACAAGCCCATCTGTTGCTCCCTGTTCTCTTACCACTGTTATGGATGAAGAAGTGGCCAAAGAGCTTCAAGCTAAGGAGGATTATTTGGCCGGGTATCATCTTCAGGCGAACTCAGTGCCATCTGGACTCACATTTGAAGGTAATGGGTTAATAGTTTGCTTTTTGTAAGCGGATTTAGTAATGTTGCTTAATTCATGATCGTAGAGACTTGTAGACAAAAACCCAGCAGTTTCGAGCTTATCTTGCTATCAACCGGGAGCTGAAGCTGTTTAATCGTTTCAGTTTGACTCATTAAAACGGAGGGAGGTGCATGGGGTATATTGTTTTCAGGGATCTACAGTTTTCAAGAGTTTTGTTTTTGACATGATTAGACTGCTCTATACAACCATATTACAGTGGAACTTTGATTTAACAGCTTGTGTGGTGTATACTATTATTCACCTCAGTGTAGGTGAAAGTGGTGGATATTTACTGAGCCACAAAGCGGCATTTGTGGATGAGAATGCGACCATGCCTATTTTTGGTGGTGTTTTGGTTTTCAAAAGTTTAATGGCTTGCATGTTGGTTCTCAGGAGGCACAAGTCCAGACACTGAAAATGATTTTCTTCTGGCTCAGATGATTCAACTTGAATATGATAAAGAGTATGATCGTACAATTGATTCAATGGAAAAGAGATACAATGGGGAAAGCAAAGGTATTTACGCTTGTTAGTTTGTGAGTGGGGTTTTTATGCATACATGTGTATAAGTTATGGACAATCTATGTACAACAATAATTGTAAACTGAAGCACTCTGGTTGAACTAAATAGCAGTCATGATAACCTGCTTATGGTTAGTGATCAATAATGGAAAAGATATTGGTTAAAAATTCTGCAGTCCGCAGGCTGCAGTCAACAAATCTGCCATTGTCATACACTGATACCAATCAGTTTGAAGTGGTAAGGGGTAAACTACTTCCCTGAGTGGTATGTTCTATGAGCATTCCTTGACATGCATTATGAGACTAGAGACATTTCTGTAGTAAACATTGTCTTGTCTCATGACATAGCACAATGGTCCCAGTCAGACTCAAGGTCTGAGAAGGTCTGCTTGCCCTGTGTGCACACTTGATTGGAGTTTTGTGCTCAAGGCACTGCTTGCTGGCTGGAATATATACCTGGTGGCATTGCTCATGGCTTAGCTACTCAGACAAAATTCCAAATGAAACAAGATAACCTATGCACATGTTGGTTCCTGCTTTCAGAGCTCAAACTCACTTACTGGTTATGACAGCAGTTTCACATTAACTGTTGACCTAAGTCTATAATAGCACAGTGTCGAACATTAAAAACCTTATTAGAACAATGAAAATAGGCACAGCTCCTAAGTTGGGTTGAAGTGTACACATCTTATATTTGTGTCTCGCTTGTTTTCAGTGTCTGTATCATTTGACAACTTTCGCAACGTCCATCCAGTCTTGAAAGATGACTCCAGTTCTACAGATTCAGACGACTGGAATGATGACGATTTAGGTAAGCAAGCTCATGCTAAATGATTACAAAGTTTAGACTTTTAACTGGTAGGTCTCTTGATAATATCTCGACAGATCCTCCTGCACCCTCTAAAGCTCCACCTAAACCGTCTCCTGGTAAGAAAAAGGAAATAATTACCAAACATGATTCAACAGTTTGTGGACGACGTAATGTGAAGATTATGGAAAAGGTAGATTATGAGTTTAAGTAATAGTTCCTTTTGCTTTTGAAGTCAAATGCAACCAATTCGTTCCTGTTAGTAGCCGTATGTATGTTGATAAAAACATTTTTGCATTTTCCATCCCGTTTCTTTTGCAGTTCCCACCAAGTTTTGCCGCTGGTGATGTTGGCAGTTCAGCACTTGACCTCAAGCTTTCAAACAGTGTGTTCAATACTTTAAAGCAACACTCTTACCGCGAGGAAAGGCAGAGTGCTCGACTTCATGAGAAGAAAGAACATTCAACACATGTAAGTAAAACTCTCTTGAACTTGAAAAGTGTTGTTTATCCAAGACAAACATCGTTGCCATCCAGAATGAGGTATACTGTCTCATTAGACTAAAAGGCACAGGCTTGGAGAAACATTACCAGCTACAAGGCATAATTTGCGAAATTTTTGTAGTTACTATCAAGCGGGATTTATGTGTAAATTAACTTGCCAATTTTCTACTTTCTTAGTTTGTACAAAACTCTGTGCAAACGATGTCAACTTTATGAAAACAACAACCACACTTTGCATCAACCCATTAACTCATGTGCTGACTGTAACCGGCTGTGCGAAAATCCACCCCCAATTTCCAGTGCCAGCCGAACTGGCCATAAAAAAAGCATAAGTGGACAATTCTCTTTCCTACCCTCCCTGAAGACTTTCTGGCTGTCCTGGCAGACTTTCTGAGCATATTTTTAGAGGACTTTAGGGGTCCCAGAGAGATGGTTTTTCATTTTAAAATAGCGCAGGTAATCAAAGTGCCTTGCAGGACAAATATACAAACTTCCAGGGTCTTGTTTTCGTTCCTAAAATGGAGAAATTACTTCTGTGCTGCACTGTTCAGACAAGTAGACATTGTTCATTCAAACTCGATGTTGTTCGTTCAAAGTTGATGTTGTTCATTCAAACTCTGTTGTTTGTACAAAATTGATGTTTTTCGTTGATACTCCATGTTGTTCTTGCAAAGTTGACATTGTTCGTTCAAACTCAAAGTTTTTTGTACAAATTTTATGTTTGTACAAATTGCAAATATTATTTGTGCAATGTTGTTGACATTCTTTGCCCAAAGTTGACCTGGTTTTTCAAAAGTGTGGTCATTGTTTTCACAAAGTTGATGTTGTTTGCACAAAGCTTGTACAGGGAAAGAAGAAAATTGGCAAGTTAAATTTGATATGAAAACCACTTGGTAAGTTACCATTTGCAATGATTGTGTTAATCATGTGATTGGTGTATGTTTACAGGAGCAAGTGTTAGATCCAAAGACCAGACTGATGTTGTACAAACTGGTAAATGGAGAAGTACTGGAAGCCGTGAATGGCTGTATCAGCACAGGAAAAGAAGCATGTGTCTTCCACGCTAACGGAGGAAGGTTTGTGTACTTGATCTTCATTTGATTATTACGTCTCAAGAAAAATTTATTTATTTGGTCTGACAATAGTACATTTTTCAATTTGAAGGAGAGAAGAGGAACCCGTGCCGGAGGAGTGTGCAGTGAAAGTGTTCAAGACAACTTTGAATGAATTCAAGACAAGGGATCGTTATATCAAGGATGACCATCGATTCAGAGATCGCTTCAGCAAACAGAATCCCAGGAAGATCATCAGGCTCTGGGCAGAGAAAGAAATGTGTAATCTAAGCAGGTTGGTTTCTTTTAAATTTATGCTGTTCTTCTTGTACACCTCAATCATTATTCAGTGTTCGTGTAACATTTTTTTTCTTAATAACATGACATGTATTCAGTCTTAACTCACTGATTTGCTTTAGGGCCAGAGCAATAAACTGATTATGTACCAGGGCTCGAGACTAACGGTAGCCAACTAGCCACAGACTAGTAAAAATTCTATTTTGGCTAGTGGTTTTTGCACCTTACTAGCCATTTTGGCTAGTGAAAATTTGTGAGCACTGGAGGCCTAAAGGAATCCAATTAGAACAGTAGAATTAATGTCAAATTTTTCACATAACAAAACTGAGTCAAAGTGTGCAGAATTTGAAACATCGGCTGCAGTAAAGTAAGTATCATATATATTGCTAAAATGCAAAAGAATGATTGAATTTTTTGTTTGTTTTTTTCCTTTAGTAAAAGGCAACGAACGACAAACCAACTGCTTGCTGCTAATGATTAGCAGCTATTAGCCATGAGTGAAATCATGCGGAACTTAAGGGATCACGTTTTGTGCACGCAGCATCTGGAGGTCACATACGCTTTGAAAAAAATTAAAAAATTCGCAGTTCGAAAATTTGAATGATGCCTATATAATATCAATGCCTATGTCTGCAACTTGTAAATAAAGTTAAAATGGAACAAACTATTGTATTGATGAGAAATCGTGAATCTGTATTTTGAAAGATAGGAATGTTTTTTTGACGGCAAGTTGCGAAGTTCTGTGAGAATTTTTTACCGAAGCAAAAACTTTGGTTTTCCTTGTTGTGCGATGCCAATAATCGTACTATAACATCAATGCCTATGTTTGCAACATATAGATTTAAGGTGGAACAAATTTTTTTGTTTGTATTTTGAAAGAAAAGAATGTTTGTCAGCATCACCAGTTCCGAAGTTTTGACAACACATCTGTGAGAATCAAGGGCGTGAAAACTTTGTACTTGTCAGTTGTTCATTCAAAGCATACTGCAAGCTACACAGGCTAGCATTTACTTGACTTGACGCAGTGATGGATATTAGAGTATCTGGCTAGTGAAACATTTGTTTTGGCTAGTGAATAAAACTTGTCTCTAGCCACTGGGTTAGCAAGCTAAAAAGTTAGTCTTGAGCCCTGATGTAATCAGTGATCAAACAAATGTGCATCAAATGTGTGTCAATTAATGTTCTCAAACTCCTTAACAATTCATCAAGTTAAAACAAGGAAAATCAAAACTGTGAATTAGCATAGATTTTGTTGATTTTGCTTCTTCATTTACTCCTTAGTTTTTGTTTTGATTGAGAAGATACATCACACACTCAAGGGAGTGTTTCATTGGCTATCCAAACACCTCAAATTTTGTCAAAAATAGTCTGCTACGTGTCATATTTTTAACTTTCTTTTTGCTGTTTGGACATCCTGATGAAACACTTAGTCTATCTCTCATGTTTGTTTTCTTGTTGTTGTTCACAGGATGAAGAAAGCTGGTATTGCATGTCCTACTGTTGCACTCTTGAAGAAGCACATTCTGGTCATGAGTTTCATTGGAAAAGATCAACAACCTGCACCAAAACTGAAAGATGCTGTTTTGTCTCCACGCCAGTTACAGCTGGCTTACGAGCAGTGTGTTCAGGTACCTTGTGACTAATTACAAGTATTTCTTTTTTATGTCGAGGGCAAGAAATAATTTAAGCTGTCATGTCTCAACAGTCACCATATACAGCGGAACCTCGATTTAACGTAGTGGCTGGGGACTGGCCAAATTTTTTTCGTTAAATGGAGGGATTGTTATATCGAAAACCTCGATTTAACAAATTAGAGGGGAAACGACCATGACTTCTGTCAGACAATTCAATGCAATTTTTGTCACCCAGAAGTGCCGGCTTTCAGTATCAATTATTTTTACTTTTGAGCAGACGTACAACGGTTATACAGAAAATTGTCTTTGTAAACAAGGATACTGGCTTTAGTGTCATTATGTTGTACTGCCCAACATTTCCAGATTTCAAATATTTGAATGTTTTTGCTTTAATGTCTGTACCTTTGCCAAAAGCATTTACAGTCCAAACATAACTACATGTATATTAATGATAATCAAGAGTTTCTTCAGCTTCTCAACATGCGAGTTGCCTTCTGTGCATAACAAAACTTAAACAAAAAATGGTAGATGCTAGAAAACAGAAACCAGTAGCAGTTAACGTTTATCTTCTGTCATGTGTTGATATTGTTATATGTTATATCAAGGTAGATTTTACGTTTAGGCTTCTGGACTATGTTTGTTATATTGAAAAATTTGCTATATCAAGGCTCGTTATATTGAGGTTCCATTCCATACATTTTACTGTAACTTTGGCCGGGACATAGAATATCGTTTGTTATATCAAGGAGATCATTAAATAGAGGTTCATTAAATCGAGGTTCCACTGTACATGTATCATCACACAGAACATGCAGCCAGATTACCACAGAGTATGTACTGTGTTGAACTATTAATAATTTTATAGAGTATTATTGTTGATGTTTTTTTTTTCAGATGATGTGCACAATGTACCAGAAATGCAAACTGATCCATGCAGATCTGAGTGAGTACAATATGTTGTGGCATGAGAATAAAGTATGGTTCATAGACGTTAGTCAGTCTGTGGAACCAATACACCCTCATGCATTGGAGTTCCTCTACAGAGACTGTACAAATGTTGTTGAGTTTTTCACAAAGTGCAGAGTGCCTGATATCTTAGCAGCTCACGATTTGTTCAACAAGGTATCACAACTGGATATCACTCCTAGCACAGATGAAGACTTCCTGTCTCAGGTATGTGAAATTCTCCTGATGTAGGCTGCTTGTGCATTGGCAAAACTTGCTTACATCTTACCTTTTTGTAACCAAGTTTATAAATAAGGACTATGAGTAGATATATAGATATAATAAGTCTTGGTGTAGTCATGTCATTGGGGACTTTGATCTGTCCAGGGATAGTGCATTTAGGTGTAGTAGTCTGTGGCTTGGATGTTCATCACATTGTAACTTTGGATTCCTTTCCAGATTCAATCCTATGAGAAGCATGAACTTTCAGTTGGAGGAAGGAAAAATTTGGAGCCGTATGACTTCGATTACTTTTTCACCAAGACAACTGGACAATCTCAGTGAAGAAACAGTGGCAAGACAGCTACACAATCTCAGTGAAGAGATAAATTATTAGATCCCCAATCAGCTTTCAGTGATTAATGGGCAACCCTCACAAAGAACCTCATAAGTTGACACCCAACTCTTTCAGAAATCTAATGCTGTTAACATATCCTGTTTACAATTAACAAAATTTAAACTTATTTGGTAGCTGGTATTCATTCACAAGCTTAACTTTATGTCCTACTATCTCGGCACACTCTTTTTATGATGAAAATTGCATCTTTCCTATCGAAGGCATTTTAAAACAGAAATAAGTAGGCTGTATGAGAAGAAAAATTCTGTTCACTATTTTCAAATATCTCTTTTCGTTCCAGAGATATTAAAGTTTTTTTCCCAGTGATGATGTCATAATATACATAAATTTGATCAAATATGAAAGACCTCTCAGCGAAGTTGTTTCAGAAATGTTTGACTCCCTGACTCTCAGTAAAATTCTATGACGTGCTCTACAATACAAACTGAACAGTTTTGTTACCATGGCAACATATTAGATTCCAGACCTCCCCAATATTAAAGGCAGTTTTGGCCACCTTGCATGCCATTTTCATATTTGTAAATGTTGCCTCATATGCATGATCCAGCAAGCATATAAATATGTTACCTCGAGCTGAAAATCACTAACATTGACATCAATTAGGTTGGGACTGAAAAAGAGTGAGTTGCCATGGAAATAGAAATTTTTATAGCAGTAGGTTTATTTCCTGTCAAACTATTAGCCTACCAAGTTTCAATGGTACATGCACTGCAAATTGGCCAAGATAGCTCTATTTATATACTTGATATAATATTGTGTTGAGTGTATGACATCATCAGTCATCTCATTTGTATATTTTACCCATTTTTGAAACTTAAAATGCCTTCAGAACTAATCCAGATGTTTGCAAATGTAAACAGCGTTTTTACTCTTTCATGGAATTGTATGTGATATATCTAAAAAATCAAGGGGAAAAAAATGATAATAGTACCACTTTAAACCAATGACTAAACTGTTTTTAAAGTAGTTTTGTTGTCCGTACATATTGCTCTTGTCTTAAGACTACAGTACTGTACAGTCAGTTTTTCTATTGACAATTTATCAGCTAAAGAATAATTATTGATTGTTAACAAGATAAATCAGCATTACATGCCATCCAGATTTTCCTGATACATATATGTAGAAGTTTAAGCTAAAACACTCTTGGCTGGTTCTTGTGCCAGCTTTGGTTTTCCAGCAACAATGCCTGACTCAATTCCACATTCATCTGAGCCTCGCAGAATCTTGAAGAACCCTGCCAGGAGAAGCAATAAAAAGCTTGTGAGGTTCACTGCAAAACAAAGTTTCTCCTGGCATCTTCACAACTTACTGTCATGTCATAATCACTTATCCTTTGCTAATTTTTGTAGGTTATGGTGCCATTTGTGCATTGCCATCTAGATGTCATACTCAGTAAATACCCTATTAACGTGCAACATTTTACCTTGGTCTCCCCAGTCAGGATTCCAGGAATTTGCCACGAGCCTGAAAATTTAAAAAAAAAATCACAATGATTTCATGTTTAGCTTTTCATGAAAATCCCAGAAACTTCTAGTTATGAGTCAGGATATTCTTACCAGTAGGGTTTGCCGTTCTCTGTTCCCCAGCCCAAGATCTTAATGGCATGCCCACCAAGTGGTGCTCCAGATGTGTGTTGATATACACCTAGACAAATAAAAAAATTGTCAGCCTGATGTGTCACTTCATTCTCTTACCTGACATAATAAGAAATGTAAGGTAGTGAGTTGGGAGAATTAGCAGGTTAAACGCAGGATTTGAAACACTTACCACTCTTGTAGCTAGGGAAGTCTGCATAGACAGTGAATGCACCTTCTACAGGGCCACCAGTCATGATTTCTGTCTGAATCTTCTCCACTTCACTGCTTACGGCATAACCACTTTCTCCATATCTCTTGTCATCTGCATAAGAAACGTTGTACCCTGATGGCAGAACACACATGTAACTGGTCAGTAAAAACAACAACTAGATATGCCTTGGCGTGTCTCAGAATGAGCTCCTAATGA
>CM042758.1:183633-218674 GCA_022496165.2 Catalaphyllia jardinei | reverse complement strand
GAAACGTACATTTTGCCTTGGGAGCCTTAGTGGGACACTTGATTCGCGACAAAATGTACGTTTCCCTCCGGTGGAGGGTCGTGTTGTCAGCGCGCGCTCAAATTCAAATGAACCAATCAGAGGAGCCTTAGTGGGACACTTGATTCGCGACAAAATGTACGTTTCCCTTCGGTGGAGGGTCGTGTTGTCAGCGCGCGCTAAAATTCAAATGAACCAATCAGAGGGTGAAACCACCTTGCGAGCGGCCGTTGGCACCAGCTTCCACACAAGCTTTTCAGGAGAGTCGAAGAGGCGAATTTTAAGCCAAATTTTTCGTTCTTCATGAGTCTTTCAGCCGCCGAAGAACACGTATTTGGAGTGAAATTTATTGGGCTTTATGGAACTGTTGTTATTATTGCGATTCGGGACTTTTCCTTTTGAGGAGAAAGCGATTTGTGGAGTGACGTCTGGCCAGCGATGGATCGAGTGGTCTGCCTTTCCATTCTTTTAGAAGGAAGAGTAACGGTTTCAAATAACTTCACCAAACGGCATCCGAATGGCTCTAAAATCGGCGCAAGAGACAAGTTCGCCACACATTTGAGGTAGGAAAACTTTATTTCAAATGAGATAGTCATTTACACAATTTTTTTTTACGATCGGTGATTTTTCCATATAATTCTCTATATATACAAGCTGTCGCATACACCACGTATTTTGAGCTTGGGGAGCCTGTGGCGTGACAAACAATTGTGGGATAAGATGCAAGTGAAGTATGATCCTCGCAGTAAATTTTCCAATTTAAGCAATTGGAAAGAAGAAGCCTGAAAAAAATCAGGTCTTCAACGGGATTCGAACCCATGACCTCCGCGATACCGGTGCGATGCTCTACCAACTGAGCTATGAAGCCACACATTGGGAGCAAGGTCAATTTAGTCATAGTCTCTTGGTGTCGCATGGAATATAGAAATCTAGTTTTTGCTTTCGTAAAGCTTGTAGGTATACGTAGGAACACTAGTTCCTTCCAGCAACTAGATAAGCAAGGGATTCTGCTCTGATTAATTCCTATTTAATTTCGGCAGGATTTACGTAAGTGTTCACCCATATCCGTAAAATTGCGGTTATGTATTAAGTTGTTTATGCCAAAGGAAACTCTTATTACCCTTTGTATTTTGTAACACGTGTAAGTTAGCTACCATTGTGTATATGAAGGCCCGTTTACACAGGCGATTTTTGTCAGGGCAACTCGATGCAATTTTTGTTGCGCTAAGATTGCAACTTTAAAATCGCACGTGTAAACCAGGTGCGATTTCAGTGCAATTTATCGCCGCGATATCGCAGGGGTTTCGAACATGTTTGAAACTCGGTGCAATTTTGCTGCAACAAAAATTGCATCGAGTTGCCGCGACAAAAATCGCCTGTGTAAACGGGCCTTAAGAATCTTGATTCAAGTAATACACAAGCTCTATACAATTCCCACTTCAGTTTGCAAACAACACTAGCCCTGCAAGTGAAGTATGATCCTCGCAGTAAATTTTCCAATTTAAGCAACTGGAAAGAAGAAGCCTGAAAAAAATCAGGGCTTCAACGGGATTCGAACCCATGACCTCCGCGATACCGGTGCGATGCTCTACCAACTGAGCTATGAAGCCACACTTTGGGAGCAAGGTCAATTTAGTGAGTTCATATCTCCCGTAAGGGTTGAAATGATGTAACGTGTATATGAAATAATTCATATTTGAACTGTGGTTATAGATGCAAGTGAAGTATGATCCTCGCAGTAAATTTTCCAATTTAAGCAACTGGAAAGAAGAAGCCTTGATTTTTTTCAGGCTTCTTCTTTCCAGTTGCTTAAATTGGAAAATTGCTTAAATTGAAAAAAATCAAGGCTTCTTCTTTCCAGTTGCTTAAATTGGAAAATTTACTGCGAGGATCATACTTCACTTGCATCTACAACCGCAGTTCAAATATGAATTATTTCATATACACGTTACATCAACACTAGCCCTGGCTGAACTAGTCTTTAATTTGAATATCTTGTAGTTTTTCTGAACAAAAGGTTAACAACCATACTCTTTCCCAATCCTCTCGCGTTTCTGCAATTGTCTATTAACATATTTTCCATTGTCAGCGGCTATTATTGTAATGTCATGAGTACAAACTTCAGAACGACACCAAACGTTCTGATGGTGGTGCTATTAAGCATGTGCTCTTGATCTTGCAGGGACGAGCATGGCTTTCAAACATATAAAGATCTCATAAACTGTTTAATTGTAAGAAAGCTTTGGAAGGGCCCGGCTGCAACAGCCACCGAGGAAACAAATGACGGAAAAGTTTTGCGGGCTTTGTCAGGCAAATGGCCTGAAAAGACAGCTAATTCTATTCCAGTTGAATTTGGAAGAAGCGATTTTGTTGTGTGAAAGCAAGGAGGTCTGTGCTCTATTATTTTACCTTTTTTAGTTATTTGTTTTGTATTTTCCAAAGTGTCTGTAGCAACATTTGATGGCTGAGTTTTGCTTTTTTGCTTTTTGCAGTGCGTGTATCCTCTCGGAGTTACGGACAGTGCAAACTTAATCGTTAATCGCAAAGCTTCGGCGGTCAACTCGTTCTTAAACTTAAAGAGAAGAAGGAAGAAGAAGTCAAAACCAAGAGAAACAACGGTAAATTTTAATCTAACTTTGACTTAGCCTTGTTTATAGGGAAATTTTTGAGATGCGTGTAGAAAACAGTAAATTCGGAAGATTTAAAACAGCTGAAAATATCTTGTCGAATTGGGGAGCCAAATAAACTCCAACAGTTGTACCACTTTACATTCTCTTCTACAATTGCCTTATTTTCTTTTGTGCAGTCTAATAATTTTGAGAGTTATGTTTTGTGGAATTAGAAGAAGCCGTTTCTGCTCAAATCTGAGAGAAAGCTTTCTCAGTTTTAGAGTT
Source organism: Catalaphyllia jardinei (assembly GCA_022496165.2). Lineage (NCBI taxonomy): Eukaryota > Metazoa > Cnidaria > Anthozoa > Scleractinia > Caryophylliidae > Catalaphyllia > Catalaphyllia jardinei. Next base: position 215,762 of record CM042758.1, on the reverse strand, counting down.
TTACAGCACTTGGTTAAGTATACGGGTATTAACCAGATGGTCACGTTGTCACTTTTCTTGCTAAGCAGCAAACTTCAAGCTATTAGTTTTGAGCCCATTGTTCAGGTTGGAAAGTGCATTAATTATTTTTCGCTCCCTTGAAGATTGGTTTAGCAAAAACCACATGAAGATTACCAGCCAGTGTATATGGTTTTCATGAGTGTGATCAAAATTCATTTTGCAAGATTGCCACATTATCAAGCATAGAAGGAAAAGAATATAAAGAATCATTATTTTGGTGTCTGGTTGTTTCGCCAACGACCAGTTCACCAAGTTACGTATAAAGACGATTCGCCAACGTCGAATGTCAGTTCACCAACGCAGCTAAACTATCAGAATACAGGGCCACCTTTTGCCCTTATACGCATATCAATTATTCCTCGTTCTTTTATCCACTGCCAAGCCCAACAAGCTGCAAGATATGTGAACCCAACACTTAACGCCATGCAACTTACTCCTCGTTCTTTCATCCACTCCCGAGACAAACAAAAATGTATTTTGGACGAAGAAACTGGCATATAAGCATTGGCGAACTGACATTCAACATTGGCGAATCAACTTCATACGTTGGCGAACTGGTCATACTTGGCCAACTGACGGTATTCATTATTTTGGGCTATACTATTGTCCGACAAGATGGATCACGCACTAACTTAGAACCAAACCAAATGGCATGACATAGTAACCAGTGTTGTCACATTATTGCATATACAAGCTCAAGCTCAAAGAAATGGAAACATAAATGTTAAGTCCGTCATCAGCGATATTCACTCCAAATCTCAAGTGACAAATAATAAATAATAATAATAATAATTTTATTTATATAGCGCTAAAATCCAATAATTGTCCAAAGCGCTATCTAATAAAAAAAATATATAAAATATCTTAATTATAAAATATCTACAATATACGATGTAACTCAAATATAGCCTAAGTTATCTACTATATAAATCAAAAACATCTGAAAACAAAAGGAATCTCATAACCCATATGCTAACTTAAATAAAAATGTTTTAAGGGATTGCTTAAAAGTTGCCACTGAAGCACATTTCCTAATCTTTGGAGGTAAATTGTTCCACAATTTAGGTCCTGCAATTGAGAAAGTTCTGTCTCCATATGTTTTCAATGTGCTTCTTGGAACCACTAAATATTCTTTACATGAAGAACGCAATGACCTAGAGTATGTTTTAAAATTCAAAAGGTCAGAAATATAAGAAGGTGCAAGGCCATGAAGGGCCTTGTATACCAATAAAAGGACTTTAAAAGTTATTCTAAACTCAACTGGTAACCAATGAAGATTAATTAAAATAGGAGTTATATGATCATGCTTCGGTGTCAGTGTGACAACACGAGCTGCAGCATTCTGAACTGCCTGTAGTCTAGCTAACAGATACTTAGGAAGGCCATGTAATAAGGAATTACAGTGATCAAGTTTCAAACTAATAAATGCATGGACTATGATTTTACATGTATCTTGGCTTAAGTACTTGCGGATTTTAGCAATATTTCTCAAGATGTTGTATTAATATGTAATGGGTTTTCAATGTGCTTGAATTCTTGTCACACACCTGATGTTCATATTTACTTTATCTTTTACCTTTTAGGAACCTGAAAATGTTTTCTCAGAGTCCTTGTGTCTTGAAAGTTTGCTGCAGTGGAAAAATGTTGATTCCCTTTGTTGGTTGCATTCTGTGCTGTCTCTAGTCGTCAATAATGCAACCCTGAACGCATGTGTGAAAAAACTACCCCCAAATGTGGACTCATTGTTAAGGACATTGACTAAATCATTCAACAAGGCACAAGAGTTATTAACAATAAACAAGGAACAGGCAGAGAAGAATTTATATGACGTCAGAGAGAAGGTGTGGAACTATTTACAGCCCAAGATGAAGTGTGAACGGGGAGTGAATGATAGCCCAGTAACAGCACTGCCTCTTCTGTTTCGGGAAAATAACATATTAGCAGAGAAGATGCTTCAAGTTTATCAGTGGGAATTTAACTGTACTTCCTGTGGGTATCATCAAATTAACAAGTAAGGTCAAAACCAAGTTTTCTTGGCTTATCCAGTTTTGTGTACAAGTTGTTTTTGAGTATTGTGTTAAAAATTCTCTTTTCTGCCTCAGGTTCTGGGTTTTAATCAAGTTAACTTTCCTGTAGCGAGAAGGGAGAAGATCCTACCTAATAAATGGGATGGCAGCTTCTAAACATGACCTTTATGACCTTTAACAGCATTGCATAACCTTCATATTTTATTTATTCTGTATTACATGTAGAGTAATCTGACTTAAGTCTTTCATTTACTCTAAAGGAGGAAAAAGCACTTGGCAACTTTTCCAAATGTGACAGAAGACTTCAGCCTGCAGAATCTAGCATTCACACGGCCATGCTATAAATGTGGTGTTCCTGAACAGAGAAGTAGACTAGCATTTGAAAGGTTTGTTCTGTTTTATCTGTGTTATCCTGATGCTAGGTTGGTTTGTGTCATCAAGATGGTTGACTGTTAAGACTGATAACACCAATCACTGAGTTCATGGGATGTAGATTCAATGTACAGTCCATCCTCTGGTTTTGACCACAAATTGTAAGTGACCTCCTCTCCTCAGTGACCAGTTTTCTAAAATACCAAACGTTTTCCAGTCAAATCACTATATTTGGAACCTCTTGTAAGTAACCACCTCTCACAAGCAGCCGGGACCACTTTAAGAGCTAAGAGTACGAAATGTGTTGTTTTTTAACTCTGGCAAGCAACCAAGTGATAGAAAACAGAACAGAAATTGGATAATAAGGTCTTGTAATATTATTACATAATTTCCTGGGTAGTAGAACAGACAAAAATGTTTCATTGGGAAGCACCAGATTTTTGTATTGAAATTACTTTTTACATGAATCAGTAAAACATTTAAAAATTTAAAGAAAAGTGCACATACATTGTACTCCATCAGTCTTAAAAAGAGACCACCTTTTAAAAATGTTTTAACGTATAGATTTAGCCTAAAAATCTGCCTAAAAGCAGAGCTCCTGTGCTGGAATTTTCAAAGCCTGGTTAAAGGTTAAAAGGTTTGGAAAGTTTAGCCTAAATTTTTCAATTTCATTGTTTGTAATCCGTGTCAATCCTCTCCATCTTTAACCATCCTTGTTCCTTTAGGGTTTATTATAATCTCTTTGGTGTTTTTCTATCTTTGTAAAGTATTATTTTCAGGTTTCCTTCAATTTAACAGTAATTTTGTTGATGGTCAAAATAACTCAAAATACCATGACTATGCTCTATAAAGCGAAAATTTTTCCACATAATATGAAAATATTACGTTTGAAATACAGAATTCCAAAATTTGGGATGCCTACGATAAAAATTGTAAATTTTACGAGCGCTCAAAGTTTAGCTATTTTTCCCTCAAAAATGGCATTTGAATCGCGCGGTCAAAACGTCACGTGACACAACGTGTGACATCAGTTTGTGTGTTAGAGCTTTCTTCAACGTCATCCTCATCGTCCTCCAAAATAGCTTCATCAGAACTACATAAATTGGCGAAACTATTCGATTTAGAATCACTTGACATTTTCTTAACCTCTGAATTTCTCTTCAAAAACAAGGTGCAAACAAACTGGAACACACAAACTGACGTCACGACGCAATAAATTTGGTTCCTTCCCATTGCCATGTCGGTTTCTTAACCATTTTTGAAAGTAAAATAGGCCGACTTTTATTTCAAATGTTATATTTTAAAAGTATGTCGAAAAAGTTTTTGCTTCATAGGCACTTCAGGCTTACCCTGGTCTCAGAGGTTTTCCTTGATTTTTCACCGCATGAGAGAGCTGCGAGACAGCCGCAAAGCGGTGAACATGAGATGCGAAGCGGCGAGATCGAAAAACCTCTGGTTACCTTGGGCTTGAATCTCACTTTCATGCAGACGCCAGGGTCAGGATCTGACCCTCGAGCTCGGATTGGTTGATATTTTTACAAAACATGCAAATAAATACAATGGTCTGTTTGATTGACAATACAGAGGGGACAGTGGAGATATTTGTTACTGCACTTCTTGTGTGTTAACTTTTGCCTATATCGATCTCTACCAGGGAAATAATTTGTTAATTGCAAAGTACTGCAATTCTCAGTTTATATAAACGTTCAAGATTCGTCCATATTCTACATTGATTTTGTTTCTGACAGTACCTTTGAAGGAATTTGACTCTGTGCTCGAGGAGCGTTTTCCAGAGACTGAAAGTGTCAAGGAACATAAAAGCTTTGCTCGCAGTCATAAATCGCAAAGATGTGTTTGCCATTATGCCAACCGGACATAGAAAGTCAATTGATTATAATTCGGTTTATCACTGATGTTGGCAAATACCTGAGCCTGACAGGCTATTCATACCCTCACCGTGTCAAATTGGTTGGGTACTCTGAAGTTTCTGGTGGTTGACTCTCATACTCGTGAACTGCAAAACCATTTCATTTCCATTTCAACGAAGATGTCGATGAGCACCATCTGCTCAAAGAAGCTTATGCCTTTCTATTCGAAGGTCCTGAGGCCTTCTTACAAAATGAAAAGTGAAAATACTTGCTTCGTAATGTGTTTAACAGCAGAACCTTCGTGATCGTTGCGGATGAAAACATTCTCGCAAACATGCACATTGACCCCGGCCAAGTAGGTCAAAAGATACCACTCTTCACCACCCGAGTGGAAACATTAGTGGCTGATAAGTATGCGATTGCTCAGCTTCCATTGGTTGCTTTTTGAATTATCAAATTGACGCGTGTGACAGCTGGCGTCTGCATGAAAGTGAGATTCAAGTCCAAGGTAACCAGAGGATTTTCGATCTCGCCGCTTCGTGACTCGTGTTCACCGCTTTGCGGCTCTCTCGCAGCTCTCTCGTGGTGACAAATCAAGAAAAACCTCTGGGACCAGGATACTTTAAGCTAACCAATTTTGGTTTTTAACCTGGCAGTGAGTGAAACTACTAATTTTATAAGGTCATCACTTTCCTCATTTGCATAATACAAAAACATGAATGTCTCTAAAAGGAAAAAGATTTTCCAAAAAGGAAAACGCCACTCTTCTTCCCTTCATAGGCACTTTGAGTCTGCAAGTTTATAGTCTTTTAAGATATTTTTGAACCTCTCCTAATGAACACCTCCTATGAGAAGACACTTCTATGCAGACACTTGGCATGTGTCTTTATCCTTCTTTAGCAGATGCCTTTTCTAATAGAGACACTTTTGAATTCTCAATAACATCAGTCTCCATGCTGGAGGTTTGACTTTAATTATCAAGCATGTCAGTGCACTTTGAGATTTAACTTAGATTCCTTTGTTTTCCTCCACAGAAAGCCTGATTGCATTTTCTTACACTTTGAGCAAGGCTTAAATTTCAAAAGATTTCAAGAGCTTGATCTTGAAGGGGAACATGGTGGTTATATCATGACACAGTTTATCCAGTATAAAAGAAATCCTGACCACTTCATTTGCTGGACAAGGGACCCTGGAGGTACAAGATAGTTGTGTATATAGTCCCTGAGCTTAACTGCAGAATACCCTGCCACTTATTTGCATCTCATTGAATAAGAATAGCATCTATTGTGTTCTGCTTCATTCTTCAAAGAATGCCGTCCAACGAAAACAATAGTGATACAGAGTGGCAGGGTATTCAGCAGTTACTCCTAGTCCCTGTGTCACTCTAAAGCTCAAGTTAATTAATTAGTTACTTAATTAATATCATAGGTGCCAATCATTTAAGAAAGGTTTGACAGTTAGGCTTAATTTTGAAACATTCTGAACAAAGAATTTCAAAGGTTTCAAAATTTTTTTGTGAAGAAATTTGGAAAATTAGGAACTTGAGCAATAATGTATGCTTTAAACTAAAACTATATTCTTCTTAATGTTCTCTGTTGTGAGCATAATTTGTCACCCACGTTTTTAAAAGGTAGATGAATATACTTCCTACATTTCATTTGCATCTCTCTTTCTCTTAATGCTTACAGGTAAAAGATGGATGGAACTGGATGACTTGAAATCACCAATGTGTCAATGGAGTTCTTCACCACCTAATGTCCTGCCATCAGAAGTGCACGTTGCAGTGTGGGAGAAAGAGTTAACTGTGCCACACCCTCAGCTTACCACTGAACCAAGCAAACCAAATACAGCAGAACTTATTACTGAAGACGTGAAAGTGGCAAAAAATTTTTCTACATCTTTGTTGAATATTGACTGTAATACAGCTGTTTCATCGTGTAAGGACGTCAGTCACGGTCTTCTTTCACCACCCCTCAGATCCCCAGTGTTCTCACCTTCAAGAGGCAGAACATCCTCACTTGTTTTACCCCAGAAGACAAAAGCTGGGCAATTTGAACCATACGTTCCAAGGAAAAAGAGACTTATTAGTCAAAGCTGTCCCAGCTCACCTCTTTGTAATTATTCTGACATGAATATGTCTCCTTTGCCAAGCCCTAAGTTATCAGAGTCATTCCTGACATGGCAGGACATAAAGGAACAAAGTAAGAAGATAGCTGGTGATGACTTGCAAAGTGATAGTGGTTATTCAAGTCCAGCTTCTGTTAGTTCATGTGGTAGCATACCCTTTGGCCAATCCAACCTTGGCATATTAGTCAGTGATCATGTAGACGACCCTCATGAACTTGTGAAGAAAAACTCAAATGCTGGTGGGAAAACAGCTCATTTGTGTATGGGGAGTCATGATTGTGATGACTTGGCCATGTCTTCCAGTGTCTGTTCATCACAAAGGAAAGGCACACATTTGTTACATGAGGTTGATTCGTTTGACTTGGCAGATAAACTTGAACAGTTGTTACCAGACTGTTTACTGGACAATCCGAGAAGCTTAGTAAAACCTTGCAGCACAAATGAAATGGAAACAAAAGTGGAAACTTTTGTTAAATTATCTGCTGAGCAAGATCAGTTCATTCTTGATTTATTGGCAGTGTAATGCAACTCTGTACATTTTTTTGTTTATACTGTATGTAGAAAAGTATTTTTTGTAATAATTTATTTAAGATCAGCATTTAGCTGTTACCCTTTCATAATGGGTCTACCGTAAGTTGGAACTTAATAATGATGCTACTTTAGTAAGAGAGTGTACAGTGTTAATGAGTCATAGTTTCATCTTCTGGTAAAAGTGTCAATTAAGAGTTTGACAGACATTTTGGTCCATTTTCTAAGAAAATTACTATCAACCGAAATCACATTTACATTACTGACTCGATGGTGCATATGAATCTACACATGCAACAAAATGTGTTTATGACCTTTTATCCTACTTAATCAAATGAAAATAAACAAAACAAAAAAATGGTCCTCATACCCTTTGTTGTCATTTTTATACCAAACATTGTCTCAGAGTTAGGTTATAACTGTAGAAAACAAATACAAATCATTTCTGAATGAGTTGTAAAATCAGAGAAAAAGTAAACCTTCCACTTAAAAATGTTCACTTGCTGTGGCATCTTGGTGGAACATACCTGATTAAAGGCATATGACAGGCTAACAAAACGACAAAAGAGAGGAAAACTCATTCAAAAGCAGAGGGTTCGTACGGGTCCTGGAAAACCTGGAAAGTTCTGTGAATTTTATTATGGCATTTTCCAGGACTGGAAAAAAGGCTACTGGTCCTGGAAAGTTCTGGAAATCTGTTTAACTCAACTAAAAAAAAAATGTAGTGTATGGAAGGCAGTAAGGAAAATTAACATCGAGATCTTTGGACTGTAGAGGTTTATGTGAATTTTAGTCCTTGAAAAATCAATATGAGTCCTTGATAAGTCCTGGAAAAGTCCTGAAAATTTGTTTCTGAAAAAGGGTGTGAACCCTGAAAAGAAACGCCACTTACAAGGTCTTTCTCTTATTCAAATAAATTCAACTTCTGGTTTCTGCGCATGCCCCAAAAAAGTATTCAAAAAATGAAACTTGGTTCAAAATGTATTCTAGAAAATATCCATACCCATCCCTTTTTGGTTTCTCTGGTGAAACTCACTTCTCTCCCATCCCTGTGAAAATTTCAGTTTAATTATACTTTCCTCTAAATAGCTGAAGGCACGGTACACGAATGGCAAAAATACAAAATCTCGGCAGGAGCCCATCACTTAATTGTGTCCCAAATTAGTTGCGAAAACTAAATACATTGACACGTTCATAACCTGCGTAGCAAGTGTTTCTGTGGAGCAAAGAGCGAAGAAGAAACAAGGCTTTCAGCGTGTTGCGTTTTTGCTCTCACCCCATTTTTTTGCGTGGGCAAAACGCCGAAAGCCCCATTTCTTCTTCACTCTGCTCCACGGAAACGCTTGCTATGCAGGCTAACATGTTAATAAAGCTTTTACTTTACTTACATCACCTCCTGATCATGGTTTTGTTTTCCTGAATCACGAAAATAAACAAGATTTTTACACGTGTTTGAAGAAAGCCAAATAGCAAATGGCCAAGTCAAATCACGAAAATCGGGTAAAAATTCAGGTTCTTCACGAGTCACAAAGAATAATTTCCCTATTCAAGTTTTTCAGAAAATAAATTCAGCTAATCACACATCACAAGAATACCGCTGTATGACCCTGTATTAATATAAACATGAAAGAACTTCAATTTGGGGAGAAAGTGCCAGATGATCTTTAAGCCATTTGTTTCTCATTCGGAAAAACTTTTTAAAGTTTCTACCCAAAATTTCCATCATTGCACATGATGTGTCATTGGCTTAAAAAATATCCTATTGTCTTTCAGCCAATCATAATCCAGATTTACTCTGTGTAATTTGCACTTGAACTGCACTGCTCTCAGCCAATCAGAATTGAGTAATTATTTTTATTATTACCTTGTAAATATGGACTAATGTAGTGTTACCACTACCTGCAAATGAAAAGTAATGATTCTCAGCCCAACTGGTATACTAACCAGGTTAATGGAAGTGTCACAAGGGTAAATCAAGCCATTCCAGCTACAAATAGTCACAAAACTGACTATCACAAAGTCTAAGTTTATTGGTACATCACCTGTGTAAGTACTGCTTATATTTACCTTAAATTTATGGCTAGATAATGTCATTTGCAGCCAAGAATTTACCATTGTAAATATGTCAAAGTGGAATTTGCTCAAACAGAGCTGCATTTCATCATTATGGTTTACAGTGTACTATTTACAGGAGGCCATTTAACAAATTGACATCAGTTTTTCATGCATCTGTCCTGTTGTTGATCATGAATTTTGTCAAAGCATTGTCAAAGTAGCAGACTACTTTGACAATGTTATGATGAAATTCATTGTCTATAACTGGACAGATCCATGGAAAACTGACGCCCATTTGTTTTTTACGCTAACAAACTGTCAAATTGTCCACTCTTGCTCGTTGCTGCATTGCATAAATTATAAATTCATGTGTCTGTCCACTTATTGACGATGAAAATTAGCCGATAAGCACGCGTGAATTTGTGCTGTTATCATAAAATAGTTGGTTGATTTATTTTTTTTTATCAATCTGTTATCTTCAAGATATTTGTACAAATTCTGCTTGTTCCACTTTGCACGTGAACAGATTTACCTTTGCTCTCACGAAAAGGCCTAAAGTGTCAGAAAATTTTTATTTACCCATTCTACTTTTATTCATTGTAGTTTAATACTTGCTGACTGGCAATGAACTGATTTTATCTGATGCTTCAGGTTTCTTGTCCATGTCCAGTGACTTCTATTTACTCTTACCAGGATTATGCCAAATTGCACTGGAAGAATATAAACTACTGTAAAACACAATTTCCAATAAAATGCTAAGCTATTTTTGGATAATTTTACATTCCAATATTTCATTTGGGATTTTCTTCCAATGCAACGAAGACAGTTCAGGTTTCATACATATACCATATGTCATTGATAGCGATACATATTCATAAAAAATAATCTTCACCTTTCGATTTATCTCCAAGGTGGTTTATTAGCTGATTTTGGTATATGTTCGATACTTTGAGCTCTTGAAGTCGCTCGAGAGGAAGAATGAGATCTGGGACTTCGAGGAGTCCTTGATCGTGAAGACATGGGGCGCCTACTCGCGTCGAATTCACACGAGTCGTCAAAGAAGAGCCTAGAATTACAATCGAACAATATCGGTCTGTCTCGTTTTTCCTCGCTTCCCTTAACCCATGGAGGGTCAAATTCACTTGGCGGTGGTGAATTTGAGCGTTTTGTCCTTCTGTTTCCAAACAACGACTCGTCAACATATGCTGGTGAAAATTGCACAGGTTTGTAAGCTCGCACAAGACTGCTTCGTTGTGAATGTGAAGAAGCTGGAGGAGTCGATGAACCCGGACAGTAAAACAACAGAGGTTTAGACTGTGTTTTGGTGTTAGCCTTTCCACCTTCAACCCATGGCGGTTCAAATGCAGGAACACGAACAGGTTCTCGCGCTTTGGTAAGCTCTCCAAAGAGCGTTTCGTCGACCGTTGAATTGACAAATTTTATCCTCCCTACATTCGTTGATCGCATGCTTGGGAACAACTTACATCAAGTAGAAATCCAGAGACATGTATCACGATGCTATAGGCACTTAGAAAATTTGTTACATCATACACGTTGTATTTCTTGCGGGATTGTGTATCTCTTCCAGTCACTTCGATTCCCAGTGTTTTCGTCTTTTCCGTCTTTTGTTTTTTGTTTCGTTTGTCTTGGTAACGAGTCACGCGCGCAGGCCGCATGCGTGCGCGGCCTCTCGCCCACGGCTCGACTACTGTATCCAGGGTCCCCTCCCCAGGTCCGCCTGGTGAAATATGAGAGACAGACCATTCTTGGACTAAGATTTTCACAACGAAATTCATCATAAAAAAACGCAATTTATTTCAGTCTTCTCAATTTGATCAGCAAAAAAGGATATTACCATGATACACTTGAAAACTACAATTATTTCAGGTCGATTCGTATGTAGGTCAAATAATTACTTCATGGGATGAGTAATAGCTTAATTCATCATTCTTTGTTTTTTCATTCGCTATCTATTTAAAGACAAAAAATCAGGTACAGAATGGATTCAACCCTTAAAAATCCTCCTGCTAGGGTTCAGATCTTTAAAATAAACCTTTTCACTTAAATTAGCCATTTGCTATTTCTGTTCTAATGCTCCACTCACAGAAGCGAAGGCACTGAGTGAGTACGCTACTTGAATGACAAGAAGCGGCACGAATCCGTCAGTTAATTTCAGCCTGTACGCCAGCCATTAAAGGTTCCTTTTTGTTGATTCGTTGATTCCCATGTCGTCTAGCCAGGGCACAAACCTCAAAAGGCTTGCACTCAAGCACGATTCCATAATCACTATCATCCTCGTCAGGCAGTATGGCACCAGGTGGACTCTCAAATTGAAATCTGTACAGCAATCGCGCGGCGTACAGGAAAACTGCTTTCTTGGCAAAAGATTCTCCCGGACACGAGCGCTTTCCCGATGAGAAAGGCATGATACCCTCCAAACGCAATCGACCTTGTCCGTCCAAGAACCGCTCTGGCCGAAAGCAAAAAGGATCTTCCCAACGATCAGAATCGTGATGAATGGCCCAGAGATTAATAAAGACGGTCGTGTCCCGCGGGATCAGGAAACCAGCAAGGGACGTGTCCCGCATGGTTGAGTGAGGAGCCGCCAATGGGGTTTCACTGACAACGCGCATGACTTCACCAATGAATGCATCCAAATATGGTAAGTTGGGTTTGTCAGATAACTGTGGCAGTCGGTTTGTATTGCCGATGACGTCATCTAGCTGATTGTGGAGCCTGGCCTGCACATCTGGGTATTTGATGGCGTAAAATATCAACCAGATGATCACAACGGACGGAGTTTCGGTGCCAGGAAAGAAAACGTCAGAGGCACTACAGTTGAAAAGAAACCGGCAACAGTTAGTGTCAGAAAGGTCATCCAAAGAAAATGGGATCTTTTAGTTTCATATCTTTCTACTTAAACACAAAGCTGCTTGTCGGAAGTCTCCAAACACTAACATTTTGCAGAAAGGGGATCAAAAGGATTGAATTCCATATGAGGGAGCAGTATTACGACAAACAGGAAAAACGTGTGGAGAGTCCATTACAATACGGGACAAATTCCTTATATCTTTGGTATAATACTTGCAATGTTGTACCCTGTACTCACTTGTAATGTGCGGTAACCGTGAAATTGAGGTTGAAAAAATAAATAAAGTTCGTAGATAATACGAAAGGTAGGGTAAAGTAACTTTTTTCGTGCATGTCAGTCATAAGAGGATTCATGAAACCAACTGCGGGCTATCGTTTTCCTAGCCTTCTTCTTAGCCAGACCAGCATGGTGTTCTCAGGGCGAACAAATGTAGCCTTGATTTATGACCGGCAAGAGGACTCTGTCAACATAACTTACTGCGTCAGTTTTTTTTCAATTAAAAAGATACTTGGGCAATTTAACTGTAGTTGACGAGTGAGACCTTCTGACAAAGATATAGGCGTGTTCTCGCACCTTGATATTAGATGTTCCTCTGTGAGGAAACTGCTACTATTATCTCGGAAACCCTTCAACATGGCATCCATTATATCTCTAATGTTATCACTCTGAAATGTCAACACGTGCTCTTTAAGCTTCCTCTTGAAAATTTCATCCCGAACATCGCCTGCTCGTTTCGCTTTCTTGATTGTCTCAAAAGGAATGTACTTCAAAATTGGGAATGCGTCGATGAGACTAGCTGCCGCGATGGATTTAGCAAGGATCTGATCAGCCTTGATCAGTGCATCTAGTTCCCAATCATCGAGTTTGTTTTCATGTCCAAAAACCAGAGACGAGAGACAGTTACCACAAGACTTGAAGACGAGATCTCGTGGGCAAAATGGTTCTCCATTGTAAGAAAAAAATGTATTGCACAACTCTTCCACGTGCAAGGTGACATTTGCTTTCCCTTTGGTTAAGATCAACGCTGTCTCAAGTATTCGACGCTGTGTTTTCCATCCCGGGGAAATAGTTTGAAATGCGATGTCAGTACAGTTACGACCAAAGATACTTCCGAAGAAATGATGAGGTCGCCCGGCGAAATCTTCTCCCTTTTTCACGAGTGCTTCTCTGGCAATTTCGAGACTGTTAATGACAATAACTTTTCTGTTTCCCATCTGAATTCGAAAAAGCTTACCGTACTTTTTTGTCATGCTTGCAAGATCACGATACGGCTGTTTTAGTCCAACTGATAGCAGATTTCCAAGCACAGGCAATGGAAATGGACCCGGAGGAAGATTTCTGTTTTCCCAAAGAGTGCGCACGACATACACAGCTAAAATAAAGAGTAACGAGGTAATGACTTCAATAATCATTGTTCCGAGCACTCTGAGTCATTCACTTGGGATAAAAAATTATCAAACCTGAGACGAAACATCAAGGCTGTAAGAAAGTAGAACGTGCGAGCTTGCGTGCCTTGCGGAACTTAAGCATGTTTATTGTCAACTCGATAAGCCGAAGTTCAGTTTCATTTTCGCTTGTTGAGGACATTTGAGGTCAAAGATGGGTAGATATTCCGGCCAAATTCCTGTCTTCGTGTCTCTAGAGCGAGCGAGACCAATATCATAGACGAGTGGGCACGAGTCAGGATTTTGCCCGCTCGAGGAGCCAATCATACGTTAAATTTTCAGTCAGGTCAAAATAACTTTTCTTTTCGACCCCGACTTTCTCTGTCCGACCTCGTAGCTCAGTCGACAAAGTGACGGTAGATCTAATCCGGAGGTCGTGGGTTCGATTCCCACCGAGGTCAAAATATTTTTTCTTTACCTCGTGTGGTTCCCTGATTCCCTTTACTAGGGCTAACGCCCAGTGGGTTATTCATGGGTTAAATTAGCACTAAAATTTACACTTCAGAGTTAATTCTCTGTTACATCAAAATAACTTTTGCCTGTTCATGTACTGAGTTCCGTGAATTTTGAGTGTAGGTGGGAAACGTAAATGTGACCGATTATACAATATCTTGGTCTTTAGCTAGTCGAGTCAGCTTCGTGTTCTTCGCAATTTTATTCCTTAGTTTACAATACGTAAGTGGCAAGCAAAATAAAAACACAAAGCTTCGAGAGGCTCCTTCAGGGACCTCACTCTTCACCAATGTTTCTTTATGCGGTCAACTTCAGATATGTACAGGATTGAACGCTAATGAGATTCAAATTCCTCATGATAAGCGTCACAAAATTCTGTCAAATATGAAGTAATATGAAAATGTGAAATAACCCTTCCAAATATGAAGTACTAATTAAACAATACTTGCGTTCAATCCTGGACATAAGTGGTCAACTTTATTGGGCGTGGCCGAAACGGGAACTGTAAAGCTCGATTTTATGGTGAAAAAGCCTTGGAATACAAGTTGTTTCGTTAGAATACCTTTTTACATATTACAGACTAAACCACAAAAACGTACAGACAGTTAAATGCATTGTAGATTTTCTAGCTTAATGGCTTGAAATTTGGCTCGATTAACTTTTAATGTGGAATTAACAGTTTGACTTTGTTTCTGTGAACACTTGAGGGTTTTCTTTCCAAATGTAATATGTTAAGTTTTGTCTTGCAATGATTCAAGTTAGAACACAGCGTCCACACAGACTTCTCCGTATATCTCTATTTCGTGGTTAAGGAATTCTGATTTCGTCTTTCTATGGCACAGACCTCAAAAGGCTTGCACTCAAGCATGATTCCATAATCACTATCATCCTCGTCAGGAAGTATGGCACCAGATGGACTCTCAAATTGAAATCTGTACAGCAATCGCGCGGCGTACAGGAAAACTGCTTTCTTGGCAAAAGATTCTCCCGGACACGAGCGCTTTCCCGATGAGAAAGGCATGATGCCCTCCAAACGCAATTGACCTCGTTCGTCCAAGAACCGCTCTGGCGGAAAGCAAAAAGAAATCTTCCTAATTCACAAATGTTGTTATGGTCATGATCATTATCGTCATGGTCGAAAACTGCCAAAAATCTTGCAACAGGTTTCGTCTCCCTTACTATTAATGTCCAGGTATTCATTTGCCCTCGTGCGCAAGTCTCTCTCTCATTGCGTTGTACAACTCTGCGGCCTGGTCTTCCACTGTTGCACCGAGGTGGTTGTTTTCATCCGTCAGGTTGCGCTAATATATCGGTTGGCGACAGCTCGATCTCTTCGGGATAGATCGAAATATTAATCCACGTCTCTGATCGTATTTGTTTCCTCTCTTTTCCGTTTGTAATCGTTTCCATCCTTTGTTTAAATCTCCTTATGTTTTCGCCGATTGTCCGTCCAACCCGAACACAGGAAGCTCCAGTCAGCCTGTAGCCGAGAGGCATGATGGTGGTTTGGAGCAGTTCAAACACTTTTTGAGGCGGCCAATATACTTCTCTCAATCTCCAGGCTGCTTCACCGTTCATTTGTAGTATAAACACCGGATTATTTTCTTCAATGAAGGGTGGTACGATATGAATAAGAAGAGCTCTGAAAAGAACTCCCGATCACATTTATCTTCGCTTTGCTCGTTCATCGCGTTGACAGGTGTTGAATAAACCAGCCGCTGTACCAAGCATGCTGTTTTGAAATTCGCGGAAAATCATACTAATGGGTGGTTTCCTTGAATAGGCTTTTGTTTTCGTCTTGGAAACCATTGTTATTCAGTCATGGGCTGAAAACAATGGCATCAGACTTAGCACGCGCCATTTTCGAACGGAACTCCGACTTAAAATTTTATAACTGAAAGGGACAGTGGTTATCTTTCACCAATTTTCAAAATGAAAACGGATTCTGTTTCAGGAAAGATCCATCTTCCATTTCCCACGCTTGGGCTTTTGGAAGCTAGTTTTAGTTTTCAGAAAATCGCTCTGGAAATCGGCTTCCATACATAAATTTCCCGTTTTTTCGTCATTTTCAAGGTAAAAGGGATAGGCCTTATGCTTTGTAAAACTTCTTCTTTTTATGTGCAAATTAAAGATGAACCCGCTCTTGGGTTTTTAACTTGTTGCTTCTGTAAATCTAGAAAGCGGGTTTTATTAGCGCCGCTTTGCTGATTTCGGCTCTTTCTTCTCTTATTCTGGACCAACGAGCGACGCTCACATTCAAATTTCCCCGCTTTAGCTCGCTGCTGTGCCCTGAAACGGACAGGAACATTCGCATCGGAAAGCAAGGTTATGTATTTTATTTTACCGATTTTAAGAAGTGATGTTTTGATGTTTCATTCATGACATCAATCAATGTGTCAACAGTTGTTTTGACACTAGGAAAAGTTGAGTTTTAATCTCAGTTAATCTCAGAAACATTTTGTTTATTGTGCTTGTTAAATTCGAGATAAAGCAATGGTTCTCGGCTTACCAAGACCAAGGTTGTGCGTGGTTTAGCCTCGCTCGACTGCCGACTGAGGCTGCTAGAAAACTATTTCTGTATCATTTTCTAAAAGAAACGGCTTTATCTTTTGTTTCCTGGCTTCTCAAACTTGTTCAATGCCTCGGCAAGACTTTTTTGTACTTTATCTTTTGCCCAGTCACGTAAAATATTATCCTAATTCTCAAAACTTACTGCCATTTCAAAACGGCAGAGGAAAAAACTTTGTAATGATGACGTCAATCGTGCATCTGGCCTCTAATAGATCGTAGGCGAGAACCAATCAAAATGCGAGAATGACTTGGGTTATTATGTAAAAAGATTTTGTTCATGATGTTGCTCGAAATCATCGAGTGGTGAATTGCGATACCTGCAGCATGTGGTGTCACATAAAATGTCCCTCGATCAAACCAAGCGAATACAAGATCTATCAAAGTCTTCCCTCATTTTCCTGGTGGTGTCCTGGATGCCTTTGGTCCTCTTTACCTTTTGGCAATGAGACAACAATAGATTGCTCGCTTGACTCGCGCATAACTACAACATGTTACGATGATGTCCAGGAACATGAAAATCTTTATCCATCACTTAAAGCGGACTTACAACTACCAGGTCTGAAGATCTCACACATTAATGTGAATGGTCCTCTTAATAAGTTACTGGACATCAAAGCTCTACTATTTTCGATAAAATTCGACATTCTAGCCATAACTGAATCCCACCTAAGCGAGGATATTTCTGATGATGAAATTGCTATTACTGGATACAAAACTGCCCGACGCGATCGAAACGATGGCCGAAAAGGTGGTGGCACGGTTATCTACTTTGCCGAATATTTAGATGCATACGAGCGTCAAGACATTGATGTAAACAACTCTCTAGAAGCTGCCTGGATTGACGTTACGGTAGCGTCTCAGAGACTTCTAGTTGCTTCTATGTATCGCCCACCTGATAATACTACTTTCTTAAACCGATTTTCTTCTACTTTGGATCGTATATAGATGAAACGAACCAATATAATTTTACTGGGGGACTTCAATTTAATCTTTTGCCAAATGCTCAGGACACAAGTTCTTCAATCTGGAAATTCCGTCAACTTTTGAATAAATTTAATCTAAAGAATGTCATTAATAAAGCAACAAGGATCACTGACACCTCCACAACGTTAATTGATTTGGTAATTTGCAAAAACGGAACTGATGTTGTACCGCATAGAGGCATAAACGCGTTTCAGCACGAACTAACCTATTATAACATTCTGGTATGACCGGGCAGTGTGCGAAGTTTTTGTGCAAATTTACTAGAAACGATGCAAAATTTTTTAGTTGGAAGCCTTCAAAACCTCCAAACTTAAGGGTTTGAGTTTTAAAATAAGAGGCTCTCTCACCTTGATATTAGATGTTCCTCTTGAATTAAACCGGAATTTTTTTCACGGAAACCCTTCAACATGGCATCAATTAGATCCCTGATGTTATCACTCTGAAATGTCGACGCATGCTCTTTAAATTTTCTTTCGAAAATTTCATTTCGAATTTCTCCCGCCCGACTTGCTTTCTTTATTATCTCAAAAGGAATATTCTTCAAAATAGGGAAGGTGTCGATGACGTTAGCTGCGCCGAGGGATTTCGCGAAGACATGAAGGACTTCTATGAGCGCGTCTACCTCGTGGTCATGTAGTTTGTTCTCTTTCCCGAAAATAAGCGACGCAAGACAATTGCCCAAAGATTTGAAAACGAGATCTTGCGGCCAAAATGGTTTTCCTTTGCTAGAATGAAATTTATCACACAACTCGTCCACATGTGAGGCAACATTTGCCTTGTGTTCCACTAAGCGCAAAGCTGTTAAAGCTATTTTATGCTGTGTTTTCCATCCCTGGGAGAATGTTTGAAAAGCGAGATCAGTCGAGTTCCGTCCAAAGATATTCCCGAAGAAATGATGAGGTCGGCCAGCAAAATCCTCTGCCTTGGCCACGAGTGCCTCTCGAGCGATGTCATAACTGTTAATAACAATCACTTTTCTGCTTCCCATCTGGATCCGAAATAACTTGCCATATTTTTTTGTCATGTTCGCAAGATCACGATACGGTTGCTTGAGTCCAACTGATAGCAGATTTCCAAGCACAGGTAATGGAAATGGACCCGGAGGAAGATTTCTGTTTTCCCAAACAGTGCGCAAGACATACACAGTCCCAAGGAAGAATAACAAGGTAATGGTTTCGATGATCATGATGCCGGCGAAATGAGCTCGTTTCCAACTAACCCACTGGCTCTAACACAAGAATATTGAAAAAGAAATCGTTTAAGTTATTTCAATGAACGTGCTATCAGGTCTTTTACGCCGAAGCCTCGCTCGATGAACCAAAGAGGGTCTGCGTGCGAGGCATCCCACAGTTTCCGCGGTTAATATGGACCGAACATTGTCACGTAACGAGTCACATGCTGCTACCTATGAATTAAAACAGCACGTAATACAGACTTTTTTTTACATAAGAATGTCTAATTTTGGAGCTGTTGTATACTTTGTATCACCTGATGACTTTAATGATTTTTAGAACAGATATAGATAAGAACTGCTTAATATTACATACATGCAAACCTGGATGTGTCAAACTTTCGCAGGAAAAAAAAATTAAAACCCAGCGCTCGGCAAAAATATATAATTTTTTTGGGTAAGAAATTAATTTCGGAACATATATAAATATATATTCGTTTGAATCGTGAAGGAAATGACTTTTTTGCGGAAATTTTTCCTGTAGGGTCAACAAAAATCTTTAATTATGCCGAACAGGCCGAACCCACACTTTGCAAAAATTTCCTCACAAACACTCACTTTGAAGCGATTGGTCACTTTAGGGTTAATAGCTATCGCACATCGGCAGTAATACAACCTGCTCCTTAACAATCCAGCTTCATCCTGTTAAAATTTCAGCAAAATCGAAGAAAACCAGAATTAGTCAAAATTGTTTTGTCACCTGGCTTCATTGCAACGAAGGTTGCTTAGACATTAAATTTCGTCTGTAAAAAGAGTTTTGTTTTCATTATTTTCTTTAGTTTAAATAGATAATGCCATGTATTGTTATGGAAATACCTTAATAAATTGTTGTTGTTGTTGTTGTTGTTGTGATTAAGGTTTCATCTAACTACATGCATTAGTAATGGCGTCGCCCGTAAAGAAATGTTTATTTGCTCATTATTGGTGTAAAATCTTTTGGAGATGGAAGTCAGGACATTTGTAAGGATACAGAGAGTAATTTGGGACCATTTGCTGGCTTCTAAGGCTGAAATTATCCTGAAGCAAGCTTCATTTTATATTTCGTGCCGAACGTCATCCGATGAATAAATCGGCTTGTTATACTGTCTGCTTTGTTTATTGTTTCCTTCTCTTTTCTAGCAAACCGAGGTCATTTTTTCGTCTAAATCACGTACGAAAAGTTCGGAAAAGATGTTCCCATTGGCATTCAAGGTTCAACTCTCACGTAGCCTGCAGAACAAGCGTAACAGAGGCGAAAGCGAGGCGAGCGCGAACCGCGAGTTCTTCCCTCGCACGCAACTCGCGCTTTGCGCTCGCCTCGCTTTCGCCTCTGTTTCCCTGAAATACGCCAAAAATTACCCCTGTTTAGTTCTGCAGGCTAACTCTCACGCAATAATTCTGGAAATTTTGACCGAAACATCGGCTTGTGTTTTGTTGGTGTTTTTCGGTTGCTATGGGCGACCGTGGCTGCCTTGCTTGGAAAACAAAAGCAGCAGTTGATCTACATACAGAAGGATCAATTAACGATAAAACTATTGATTTTTTTCCACATCTTCAGTGATGTTGCTATCGGGTCTGAAAATTCACCATCACTAAATTGAAATATCATAGATTTTTATGTTATACTACTAATATCAACCTTTAATTACTATAAATAAGCCAGAAATCCAATCCTTTAGAAAAACCCTTTAGAAACAAAGCAGACTTCCTTATTTCTGGCAGCTCGAAGATTTGATTTTGCAATTTGTTGCATGCAAATGAAACACAACAAAAAATCGCTTTGTTTATTATAGTGTAGCCAAGGAAATTCCGAAAACCGCTTGGATTGAAATGCGCGATTCTGTTTGCCACAATGTTTTTTTGGAAAGTTGAAATCCGCAGGTTGGAATGGTTCCGCTATATTGATCTCTATATAGCTTCGCTGGCTGTCGACCGATCAACTTGTCGCTGGATTGGAGGAGGCTGCGACTCTTGACTGAGGGTCCCCTATACCTCTTCTGAAAACAGCTTCACGTAAAAGTAATCGACTTTTTCACGCATCACGAAAAATTCGAAAAACAGCTTCACGTTCACAGAAAAAAGCAAGCACTCACGTTTCACGTAAAAATGCAAAGGCCAAATCATGTTTCACTTAAAATTACAAATTATATTCACGTTGCACAAACATATCTGCAAATACCATGAAAATCATTACAAAAATGTATTTAAACATCTCAGTGGCTTTCTCGTTCTCAATGTGTTTTTTTTTCTCGACTCTTTGAATAGATGGTAATACGATGACCATGTGTTAGCTATTTTGTGGTTTATTAACTGTTATTTTCCTTTTCAATTTTTCCCCACACGAAGTGTAAATCGGAACTTGTTCTATCTAAGACTCGCGCGTGCAGTATTTGAAAGTGAATGCAGCAACGGACACTGTAAATTTTGCGAAACTCTGAAGAAAGTGCTGGAAAAATCAAGTCAGCTTTTGTCATCTGAGCAGCCCTGTGAGCCGAAAAGCCTGGACGTTGCCTTGAAAATTACAGGAGCTGAAAAATACCCTCGAAAAACTTGTGGTTGCGGTCAACCTAGAGGCCATTTTATTCGAGTTTTGAATGAAAGGTTCGTAAATGACGGTGGAAATTTTTGTCTTCTGTGGTTGGTGATTCTCAAATCAGCTTGATATAGTGTCGGAGACACATTTTAGCTGCGATAGTGTTGACCGTGAGCTGTGGTTAGCTATACTTAGCTCGCTGCTGTGCCCTGAAACGGACAGGAACATTCGCATCGGAAAGCAAGGTTATGTATTTTATTTTACCGATTTTAAGAAGTGATGTTTTGATGTTTCATTCATGACATCAATCAATGTGTCAACAGTTGTTTTGGCACTGGGAAAAGTTGAGTTTTAATCTCAGTTAATCTGAGAAACATTTTGTTTATTGGGCTTGTTAAATTCGAGATAATCATACTTGCGATCACCCGTATGATAACAGACGGGATTGGACTCCACTCGGTCCTATTACCATTACCGTATATCGGAGCTGATCCACGCACGTGTGGCGGGCTCTCGTATGGTGTTGTCACGTTGGCTTATCAAAGGGTGAGAATTGCAAGATTCTCTTGCGGATTTTTCACAGCGATGACAGGGAATAAGGCAGGGAAGAAGAACGAGGGTTCTTTTACATAATTTTATGTTCTGAGCTAATGGAAAAGGTTAGTTTTTCAGGGACGAAAATTTCTTCAATTTCGCGCTGTGAATGAATACTATCTGCTCGCGCTAGTTGTATGCGTAAATTTTTGTGTTCTGTAAAGAAAAGTTATGTGAGAATAAATGTGGCTTTTCCATTTGCTACAGGCTGAATTAAAACTTTCATAAGGCATGGAAAAAGATGAGCTTCACCTCATCAACGAAGTACTGTCCTTCTAGGCCTTGTCAGGAGGTGAAACTTCAGCACGCCCATGTGGGAGTCTTCCTTCATTAGCAATAAAACATAAATAGCAGCAATAAACATTGTAAAGCAACGCATTTAAAAGACTTGACGTTTCGTATGCTGCAGCGGACATCAGTTTCCAAAAGCAACCGTTATGATAAATTATTTATATTCAAATTCCGAGAGGTCTGGGTCACAGACTAAGAAAACGATCTTAAATCTAAAATTAGTCGTTTCTTATCAAAACTAAGGTTAGCATAAGGGCTGGATTAAGTTCCTGTATAAACAACGTTTCTTTAATATTAGAGTGATATCAGCTGTGTTTTGATTAAGCTTCGATGGCTGAAGAACAAGACTTGATATAAGTCTCCCTCTGTCCACTGTTTTTTATAACCAATTCTATGAGATCAATATACAAGTGATGCAGGTCTGCAGGTCACCAGTTTGGAAAATCTTAGACAGTTTAACTCTCCCGAATAGATATTTCGCCGAGGTGGCTCGTTGGCTGGCCCTGAAAAACTTTATCTTTGTTAGCTTTGCTGTCTTTTCACTTCGATCACATTGCAATGTTTTTTTGTGAATCAAATTTATCAGTTCCCAGTCCGTTTCTTTGTACATTCAAATTCAAATTCAGCCGAAACTAAATAACGACTACTTCTGAAGATATGTGTTGTAACATACGAAACGGTAAGTTGTTGATAAGAGAAATGCATTTTGTACAAATGTCTGTAACCGTTGTTTCCGTTTTGTTCTTAATGTAAGTCACGTGTTCTTTGATCGCTGACATGACTCCTCAAATTAGCGCATGCTACCAGCATAGCCCATTTTACGGATATTGGGTGCCATATTGAATAAATTTATTTCGCAAAGGACTATGGGTCGAAAAGGGGGCATTGGCTTTGATGCTCGCTCGTGGCAATGTGACTTTTCTGGCGGATTGTGGAGATTTTGTTCAGTATTGTGTATTCCGACGGTATCGTGAAAAATATAAATGGGTGGAGGTGACCACTGCGCAGTGTTTGGCTGTTCAAACGATCGAAGAAAGCCTGAAAGGTAATAATTTTCGTTTGCGATTTGCAATAACTGATGTTGAATTTCTGGAAGTTTACAAGTTCAACAACCCAAGCTGCTGGTCATTCCAGTCATTCATTCGTTTAAACTGATCGTATCCAGCTATAAGCGTTTTTTCTATAATAAATAAAATATATATAAAACTTTTGAAGGCTGATGCAAATGCTTATTATTGCAGGTGTGTTGTAAAACCGCATGTTCAATGTATTAAGTGGCATAAGCCACAGCCAAAGTACTTTAAGTTATGGGAACGACTTATCAACCGCAAAAACTTTCGAGTGACAGCAAATACAAGGGTTTGCAGCAATCATTTTGTACACGGTAAACCAATGGGAGAGCACCCACATCCTGAGCTTTGGCTAAGGGGATATGATACAGACAAAGAGACTCATAATCATATTGTTTCAAGAATTATCGAGTCCAGGAATGATGTTAATGAGCAGAGTGATGTGTTCACAACCACTCGAACAGGTGCCATTAAAAGAAAAGCAACACATTCTCAGACTAGTACCAAATCCAAAAAGCCTGAAGTTCTACCTGAAGACACTGACAGTAGAAAGGAATCAGCTGAGTCTCTGTCATTGATTGCAAAAGGCTTGGAAAATGATCACACATTCTCTATGCATGAGCAAAATGGAACTTGTATGGAAGAATTTGGTTGTCAAACTAGATTATGCTTGAAATGTAGAAAGGATATTATGAACATTATTGAGCAAAATGAAAGGCTCAAAACTGAAAATGAACAGCTACAAAAGTCTCTAACTGAAGCAAACCAAGTAATTTCTGAAAGCAGCAAAAGAGACAATTGTTCTGTAGACAAAATAAAACATTCTGATTCGCTAATGAAATTATACACTGGACTAGAAAATTATGATTTATTTGAATGGGTTTACAATCAAGTAAAAGGAAAGGTGCCCTTCTTACAATATTACAAGGGACCAGATTCACACAAACTCAAGAGGTATCAGATGGACAGAAGCAAGAAGCCAGGTCCAGAAAGGGTTTTGTCACCTGAAAATGAGCTGCTACTAACACTGATGAAGCTGCGACTTAGTTTAAATAGCCAATTTCTTGGTCATTTGTTTGGAGTGTCATCAAGTCTTGTGGCCGTCATTCTGTCTACATGGCTTCCTCTTCTATCATTGGAACTTAAGCCTCTTATCTTCTGGCCAACACGAGAGCAAGCACAGAATTATTACCCTGATTGTTTTAAGAAATATAAGAATGTCATTGCTATCATTGACTGTACCGAAGTGCCCATTCAAAGGCCTTCATTAGCCGTAGCTAATGGCCAGATTTATTCATTTTACAAAGGAAGGCCTACTGCTAAGTTACTAGTTGCCTGCACACCTGTAGGAAGTGTTTCTTTTGTTTCATGTGGAGCAGGAGGTGCAATGAGTGATAAAAGACTTGTCAAAGAAAGTGGGATCCTATCCAAATTTGAACCAGGAGACACTGTCCTTGCTGATAGGGGGTTTAATATACAAGAACTTCTTCTCCCTTTTCAGGTAAACCTTGCTATCCCCCCTTTTCTGAAGAAAAAGAAGCAGTTTTCCTTGGAAGAAGATGCTCGCACTAAACAGGTGGCAAATGCTCGAATTCATATTGAGCGAGTGATTGGCAGAGTGAAGGACTTTGACATCTTAACATCTGAGTTACCCTTAGACATGTTTGACCTATTTGACCATATTGCAGTAGTCATTTGTTCACTTGTTAACCTACAAGAGCCAATCATACCTCTACATTGTCAGTAGTGTTGTAGTGGTGTAACACTGAATGAACTTTCATTCTTATGAAAGTTTTATTCAACCCTTTAAACGTTTTTATTCAACATAAGAACATTGAACTAGACATCAGGTCCCAGTTCATCAAAGAACTGCCAAAACGGTCAACCAGATACATGTTAACTGCTATCCAGAAAATAAATGTGAAAGAAACTATTATACCCCCTGGATAGTGATTAATTGGGTTCATAGTGTTGCAAATCCTTTGAACAGATAGTGTCAGATAAGTAAAAAATATTTACTCCTAAATTAGAGAGGGCTGAATTCTGATCAATTAATAAGATAGAGTGTTAGAGCAGCTGTCACACATCCATGTTACATTCTGCTCTTCGAGGAATGTCTCTTTTCCTGTTAAGTTGACACATTGCCAGTGAAACCAAAGGTTGCAACCGTCACAGCCAACACTCATTTCATTAAACTCCTTAGGCTCTTTAGGGCATTCCAAACCACATTTTCCACGAAATTGTAAAAGACTATACTTTCTCACTTTCATCCCAATACTTTTCCACGTTGATCTGTCATAGCTCAGGGTAGCTGAATGCACTATCCTCCCATCCTTCGATTAATGTATCTGGGTCGGGAAGAATGATTCTCCCGCCTTCTAGACTTAATTTCCTTAAGCGGTCACTCTCCACTTCTCATTGGCTTTCTCGAACACTTTTGACTACTTTAAGCCCCAATTTACGCGCGAAAACAGCGAGGTTTATTAATCCTTGTTTATTTGTGTGGCCTACAGGGACTTCTCTTTCTAACAAATATGATTTCCACTTTTCTACTCCCCAGCTTTTAAAATTTTCTTCGTCACTTCTCGTATCTTCCCCATCAAGCGACGCCATCTTGCAAATTATGCCCCTTTTTCGACCCATAGTCCTTTGCGAAATAGATTTATTCAATATGGCGTCCAATATCCGTAAAATGGGCTATAGTGTTGTCGTCGACGTCTGGCGAAGTCGACAGTGCAGTGGCTTGCGTTGCAGACAAGTTGATCCCCGGTATAGTCCGTCTACACAGGTAGATTAGCTATCATCTTCAGCTGCAATGACTTATTTGAGAATGTCATTAACAACTCATCATCTAGCATGGCCTCTGAGGTTTTTATTTTCTATTGGTAAGTGTTAATTGCAATTTAACCGAAGTGCATGGCTGTTCCGAACTTCAGTAGTGCTGTGCCAAAATTTCTCATCATGTGGTCATAAGTCTGAATTAATTTGCATCATTTTACGCCCCTTGGGTCATTTGCTTTCGGGGTTCTTTACTTGCATTGGTTTCTGATTCAGTAGAACATCGATCAATCCCTGTCTAAAGGAAAACATTGGAAATAGTTTGATTTCGATTTGTTTGTATTCTCGCAGCTGACCTATCGACCCTGTTCTTTGCCAATAATGAGCAATTCTATGAAATCGAGGCGGAAGTGACTAGAAAGCTCGTCATATTCAAGATCAGCTGGTGTTGGTGGTGTTTTCTTAGAAACACTTTGAACAAAGACGACAATGTTATTTTGCAAAGTTATGCTGGAAAGTTATATTGCGCATATACTGCGACTCGTATTTCCCGTATACTGGAGTTCTGTTCAGCTTCATAGCTCTTCCAAAGCCTTGCTGGTTTCTTCCTCTCTCCGTTAACAAACATCTTGCTGTAGTCGTTAAATGGTCGCCGTATGCGGATTTCTTGAAATTACAAACAATGGAGGGAATTTTAACATACGCTGTTTAAGCAATATTCGTCTCGATTTTCTCCATGGCGGCCAAGGTCTCTGATAATCCGGACGAAAAAACCAAACCCGTTTCCGTTATCGACGTTCAGGCCTTAAAATATAATTCACGGTTCCTAGTTTTTGACCTCCTGATTCCTGGTTTTAAAGATCCGTCTTCATAATCCCGAAACAGACATCGGCGTTTAGATTTTCCAATTTCTAATTTTCTAATTTGTAACGATGAATACACGTCCAAAAATTCCAAGAATGTCGATTTCGACTGCATTGTGAAAGCGTTCTTTGACGAACGCAATTATTTATTGATTTTTTTTATCTCCTAGTATAGTGTATACTGTTTTAGGAGTATTTCTTTTAAAGCATTTAAGTGTAACTGAGATATTCTTGGTTTTCAATCAGGAGCCATGTTTTTTACCAAAACAAAGAAAATGTGTGCATAAAATAGAGTTTAATTCCCTGAGGGATTAGTTTGAGACATGAACAGGGCATCAGTTCTAGTTCCAGTAAGTTCCTGCAATTACCAATGTTATTGCCCCGGAATTGCATTGTTGATTTAATTGAATTAATTGTTTAATCAATGCCATCAAACCAGCTTTCACTTGTGGGCTCCTTTGCGCTTGTTCAATAGAGACGTTCACCCCCTTGAGATATTAATCCAAGGGTCACGCTGGTGTGGCCGCTTTAGTTTCGCAAATAGCATCTTCTCTGTCATCATAGTGTTAGGACAACGACAAACATGACATATGTATTTTATATATTGGTTACTGATCACATTTCTGGGACAGTTTTTTTTGTTATGTGTAGGATATTGGTGTTGGTATATCGGAGTCTTTTAAAATTCTCTCTCCTTGACGTCTTCACCCTTAACCATCAACAGCTCCATCCAGCTAGTCCCCAGTTTTCTGACACATTTGTCATTATAAATCTGCATACAATACGTAAAAACAAAAGATAGAATTCCAGAGCTCCCTAGCAAACAGCAAAGTTGAAAATGGATTTCGTATTTTTAAAACTTCAGAGCTTGAAATTGATTGGTAGGTGTGGAATGCGCCTGCGTGGCAGGCGTCCGAAAGGGGAAAAACGAGCGCGTGAAGCCTGAGAAGATCGGACGCACTCATTTTGACTTTCCTCCCTTTCTACTGCTTTCTTACCTTTCTACGACCTGCCACGCAGGCTATCCTTTGTTTCACGGGTGAAATTGTATTGCATGCAAATTAATATCACATGTAAAGCAATTGGATTCGTGGCGGTGGAGTAATAGCACATACAAAGCCTCTGAAGGTCGATGGCGTACGGTGTTAATGATGGCAATGAATGATCCATTCTATTTGCTGTGTGTTTACAGAACTTTTAACGCCCGTTTGACAGAAAGATGCGAGACAAATCACTTTCTAATTTGTTGAAGCCGTGGTTGAGGTCAAGAAAGCTGAAACAGGCCGGAAATAAAGGCTCTTTCTTGTCAAATCACATCTTATGTATTTTGCATGGTATTTTTGTTGCTCCCCACCTTAAAGGAGAATACTGTGACGTTTTGAATGTCTTGACAGATCCTTTTGGGAGTATTTTATTCCATGGGTGAGTTCATTCTCGTCCCCAGAGGCCGCGCTCCTTTTGGTCGCGATTGTTGGTGCTGACCAAAAAGAGCGCGGCCTCTAAGGACGAGAATGGGAAGTCATAGTTTATGATCAGAACATTATTTTTGTCTTGTTTCTTCCAGTCTTTTGTATGGTATCTTTGTTACTTCCAACCCTTACTAAAGGAGACTGTGACGCTTTGAATGTCTTGACAGATCCTTTTGGGAGTATTTCATTTCAAGGGTGAGTTAATAAATCAACGCATGTCCAGTACGTATCTTACAGCGCTTATTAGTCACGCGCCCTTCAACGATTTAACTACGTTTCGGTGGACGTCAATCAAATGTATCCATGACAATAGCGGCGAGAGGAATTTCCGGAACCACCATTTCAATGTCAATTCTCAGAGTATCCGAGTTGCTCTTTCATCTTTACATATACATGACTCGTCAATAAACAGAAACTGAGAAGTAAGACTTATAAAATCGTTTGAAGCGCCTTTTCGTTCGCCTCGCTCACGGGCAATGTTTTGAAGCTGCAAATTTACAAACAGTGTTCAACCACAACAATATGATATAATAACCAAATCAATGCGCGCGCTCTGATTGGTCAATCAGCTGTGGGTTATTGTGCCGGTAAACCCAGGGAAAAATCGCGCGTCTTCTGAATTATTATATATAAGTAATAGTTCCAATAGTTTTCTGTGAGTTATAGGCTGATAAACCACTTGGGATGTTGGTAAAACACTCGAAGAATTCGTAAACCACTCGCCAGCGGCTCGTGGTTTACAAATTCTTCTCGTGTTCTACCAACATCCCGTGTGGTTTATCAGCTTATAACCCGCGGAAACTTGTGGTCTAACTGCTAATCTCTTGCGGTATTTATTACCTTTTTATTACTGACAATCCCATGGTATGGTTCTGCTGACGGTTTGTTTTGCATACAATTTGCCTGTCTGGTGTTCCATCCACGCTTGAACTCGTCAAGATAGATCTCTGGATCATGTTTTAGCAAGGCGAATGATTGCTAAGGCGTACGACATTGTTTACATTTTGTCTCATTAATATACTAGATTTGTGGCAGAAGACTTCGTGCCATTTTTCTTAAATGTTACTTGTGAATTATCAACCATCAAAAAGTGATAAATTGTGGGTGGCAAAAGCGCTGATAAGTCCATTGATTTCTTAGCTGATAGTTTTAATAGAAAACGGGGGTCTTATGTTAATGAAGCAAAATGTAAACAGAGACTCCCCAATATAAAACGTCACAAGGAGATTTCTACTATTGACCAATTTCAGAAGTTGTACATTTTTAAAGGACCTAATTTTCCGCTGAGTGAAAGATAGAAACAAAAAGATCAAAACTTTGGAAAATTTTTGGAAATCCGTTCATTTTTAGCGGACAGAGGTTTGAATTCGACCAAAATGCCAAACATTTATTGGAATTGTAGCCGTTCCTGCCTCCCAGCCAATATGGCGGCAAAAAACCGTGGAAGGGTCTATTCGTTGACCAGTCTAATTTGCTATCGTGTCTTTGACCGCTATGTTGCTGATATGCTATCGAAGCTACTGAGGCAATTTAGCATAAAGACAAAAGAATAATTAATTGGCCTCCATTTATGAATATACTCTATAGTTACTTCAGTGGTAAGGGACTGGTCAAAAAGTACAGGGGGAGGGGGGGGGGGAGGGGGTGAGCCGGAGCATTTCAAAATGTGGTGGTCAGAAATTTGGCACAAAACGGAGTGACCCACCCCTAAATGAAGGTTGAAAATCACATGACCCACCCCCCTATAAGACATGACATTTTTGGTTGCATAATCCGACAAAATAACTTTTTGTAGATAAAATCCGACAAAATAACTTTTTGTGGTATTATTTACGTTTTAGATTTATTTCTTAATATTAATACAAAATCAATGAAAAATAATATTGTTTTCCATTACCCTTGCAACTTTAAGTCATGACTGTAAACTCTAAGAAAGTTGACCTTTCACTTCTCACAGTAGGCCTCAAGGCACGTAGAGCAGTGATCTATCTAGAAAACGGGTGTAGTGAGTCCTGGGAGTAATATAGCTAGACAACTCCCAGATCTTTGTGCATGTGTTCCGTACCCTTAGGGACAAGTAGTTTGTAGACACAATATCATAGCGACTCTTTGGCCTTCGTAACTTAATTAAAAATATATCACCACTGTTTGCGTTATATTTGTAATGATGTAGACACAAGTTGGCCATGTGGTGTTCTTGAATACCAGTGTGTCAACCGAGTGCAGTATATAAATATTTCTGCCCTGCGACTCCCTGCTCAATCCGTTAGCCTTTGTACAGATTTTACAATACATAAATTGTCATCTCTATTGTACACCAGCCAAGTGTCCTTTTTCAAATACGGCTTGAAAATTTTTTGTCCTTTGTAACAAACAATAAAAGCAAGTGACATACTCAACACCAACCCACGGTCTGCCAAGTGCCTTACACATAGTGTGGAGCTGGGGCTTTAATAAAGGGGTGCTTTGCGCCCGTCTTGGCAGTAAAGGGCAGACTACATAGGGTTCTTAGTCCTATTACTGCCTGTCGGCTATGCCATACTGATGAGGCCTAACAAGGCAGAAACAGCTGACCGTGGCTGCCACTACCTGGGTGATATAGCTGTGCGCATGCCAGACCGTGGATTGGTGTTTGAGTATGTCACTTGCTTTAATTGTTTGAAAGGAGTTACCTTTGTTGTCGATCAGTGTGAAATGTGTGCCAATTCCCCCCCCCCCCCAAAAAAAAAAAAACAAACAAACAGGATGACCCACCCCTAAGGGGGAGCTGAAAATTGAACGACCCACCCCTTACCAAGGGTTCAAAAAATGATGACCCATCCCCTCTCTGCTCCGGCCCACCCCCCCTAATACTTTTTGACCAGTTCCTAACCCTTTGGTAATTGGAAGGTCCCATAGCCTTTAACTCGTAGTTTCCGCACAGATAAATTAATCATTTTCACCTTTTTTCAGCCAAAATCCATATAGCGCTTCGGGGGAGGATTGGAAGATTATCGCACCAGCAGGCCATACCGTTGATATTCAGTTAATATCGTATGAAATCGTGACGTGTGTGCCACCGGTGAAGAAATGCACGTGTCACTTCCTGAATGTCAAAGATGGCGAGTGTAGTAACTCATCCGTCATTGGAACATATTGCGGCTATTCAGATGTGCCTAAGCGCTTATCATCCACTGGCCGGTATTTGAGGCTGGAGTTCCGAAGTGACAACGACGATACTGCAGATTACTATAATGCAAGCTACGCGGCAGGTATATGGTTAAGCAGGTGCTCACAACCCCATTTTCCCAAACCAAGCAATTTATAAACGACTTTTGAAATGAATTTCTTAAAATAAATTTCTCATGAGATCTTAGAGTACTCATTAATTATTAATGATTAGCATGGCTCCTATGCAACTGGAAATTCACAGAAAAATGAATCAGTCAAGATCCCATAATCAGGAACATGTATCTGTTATGTTACAGGCCACCGACACAAGAATAATACAAGAGGTCTTAGCTTTTTGTAATGGGATCTTGTCTTCATGAAAAACAATCGAGCTGCACATGGGGCACGTTTCATTTCGTCCTTCACTAGAGAAAAAGCCATTTGATTGGATAAACGTACCTGTATATACTTAGCTAAGTTTGTAAATTAGTACTTCATTTAATTATTGCTGTAATATTTTTTTAGTCCTTTAATTATTGTTGTAATTTGTACCTTGTAAATACCTGCTTTCTTTTCATAACTTAAATTTTACGGGGAGCTAACTAAAGAACCTATCGGTTCACTTAGCTCCCCAGCTCGCAACCTACTAACTAACTAAAAGAAAATACTAAAAAAATGCTATTAAAACCTTATTTAAAAATCAAATGTAAACTTCAAAATGATCTGAATAAAACATTATTATTATTAATATAATTATTATTATTCCAAAAATAGCTCCATCTACCGCTGTGTTGGTGTTCAGACCCAGT
>CM042758.1:181904-183233 GCA_022496165.2 Catalaphyllia jardinei | reverse complement strand
AACGGTACAGGTGGCTGCTGCTATTACGATGGCAACCGTTGCCATAGTCGCACGACAAACACTACGAGAGACTACTGTCCAAGAAGATTACAGGATAAATTGTATCAGAAAATTTGCTGCGTGGCCAGCGGAGAACCCTCGTGCTGTGTATCTGGTGGGAATCGTTGCCATGGTAACGTAAATTTTAGAGACTACTGCCCAGGCCCTCGTGATGGTTTCGATAAGACAATTTGCTGCTCCTTCCAAGGGCAAGAGACTTGTTGTTTACCTGGAGGAAATGTTTGTCATGATGCGGGTAAAAACATGCGATCATATTGCCCAAGTCCTGGACACAGTGGTGAGGAAACTGAATGCTGCTTAAAACAAGACAAGCCTTCGTGCTGTGAGCCTCCACCGCCTCAACTGTAAGTTAATATTTGGGAACTTTAAGTGCCCGCGATTCACCTATTTTTAATTATTTCAACTGACTTGACACATAACTGAAACATAATCTGTGAAACAAATTTTTCCATGTGAGAAAATTGCTAGTTTCTCTTTATTTTGCCATGTGCACGTGAGAAAATTGCTAAATCATATTTTTGTGGTACTGATTAAGTGGACCGGAGGGTTTGATTAGATAAAGTTTTTGCATACAGGGGCTTAGGTTTTCAGTGTAGCGTTCCAGGCCTCTATGTGTTCTTTGTACCTGAAACTCTCGTCGTCTTTTGGTCTAACTCTCGACCCGTCCGTGTACTCATGTCGGCAAAGTGAAGGCCGTTTCTTGGCGTTTTGAAGTGTCTGTGAAGAGGATTTAGATTAGGTTTTGAACGACCAGTAGATTTATACTAAGGGATTGGTCAAAAAGTATTTGGGGGGGGGACGCGCCCCCGGGGGGGGGGGGCAATCAGTGTTTGACCCCTTGGTAGGGGGTGGGTCGTTCCCCCCGGGGGGGGGGTACTTCCTTATAGCCTAATGGGGATGTGTCGCTGGATGAGGTCGCATTTTCACGCTTGGATTGACTATAATGGGGTTACATTTTTAGTAGAGTTACTAGAATGGGGTCGTAAATTTTCGGGATTTCTGGGATAAGAAAATTCTGGTAAGCAGGGATTTAAAAATAGGAAGATTCACGGTTAAAAAATGGTTCGTGCTGTTGTTTTAATAATATTTAACAGTCGGCTCGCGTTGAAGTCCTTTCATGAAATCACAACATTAACGACTTGCCCAATAGTGCAGAACCCCTGGGTTCAGAACAAAGTCCAACAAATCATCCGTGCTACGTTATTTATTTTCAGACTATTCTGCGTTGTTATCGTCCATCGAAGTTAACTCAACTTGGATCTTCTTTTC
>CM042758.1:159404-176904 GCA_022496165.2 Catalaphyllia jardinei | reverse complement strand
GGTCTATTGCGGTGTCCCAGATTCAGTTTCATGATAGCTTTGACGGTGATAAACAAAGTAAACAGTGAGTTTAAGCATGGCGTTTACGGCAGACCGCAAACGGCAAACTAGAGATGACCTCTGAATTTGTGTTCTTTTCTTCTAATCCTTAATTAAATCGCATAAAAATAGAAAAATGTCTCCTACTATTCACCACAAATACAAATATTTTCACTCTACTGTTCAAAGAACTAAAGACAAACAGCACAAGTTTCATCGTTTGACGTAACCTCAAGCTTAATCTCTCTAATGACTTAAGAGTATCCCGCGAATCGTAGGCAAAGTATAAATTAATTTTTTAATTGACGTTGTCTCCAGCGTCGCCGTAGTAGCTTTTTAAATTCCCTAATGGTTTTGATGACACATCTATCCACATACGGGACATTCTTTTGCTTCATTCTGCTCAAAATATTCTTTCCTTTTTTTTTAATCACTGTTCTTTGTGGTCGTTTTGCTCCGACCGCTCTCTTCTCCGTAGAGCTCCTTCAGTGGAGCGCGATATCAATAGAAACAAAAGAATGGACACCCCGGCGCTAGAGATAAAACGGGCCTCTGCGGCAGACAGAGCTCTAACCGAGTTTTTTTTATATTTTACAATACGCGGATCCACACAAGTACGTTCCTATCAAAAACATTAACCTGCAATAGTAGAAATAATCCTACGTCAAAGGTCATTCTCTTCTTTTCTAAGCCCTCATTGGATCGGTTGGAGGTCACCAGTCGGGTTTTGTCGTAACGCAGAGAGTCAAGTAGCCGTAGCAGGGGAGGGGGCGGGGCATGTCAGAAAATTTTTGAAAACAACCCTAAGCGATACCAATCGATAAAGTTTACCTCCGAAAAGGTCCGTCAAGCACCCCCTTGTCATTTTTGCTGCAACCAATGGCTTGGCTCCTCTGCTTCCCGTATAAACCACAAACAGTGCACAATTCCTCAATTCAGGTTGACGAAGGGCAAAGCTCGAAACGTGAGCTTTTCAATCTTTTTACGGTGGTAAGAAGACCTTTATCAACTGGTTTGGTGAAACAAATTTTTGTGTTTGACTTCCTCAGTGACGCAGCAACACAGTTTCTTTAGAAACCCCTTAAAACAATTCACTTGGTTAGTATGTACGTTGTAGGTAAGATAAGGTCTCAGGTAAAACCTGTTTTTGAAAGCGGGTTTCTACCTGGGCAAAAACGAATTTGGCCCAGGTAAAAGGGGTTCAGTCTGAGAGCCAAATTTATATTGTTATTAAATAGGTACGATAATTTTTTACCACCTTTTAACAGGCAAACGATAATTCTATGTAAGAGTGATTTTGTTGCGTTCTTTTTCTTATCTTGCAGTGTTACTATTTGGGTGGTTTTTGGTCTTGGTTTATTGGTTTCGGCCATTTTGAGCATCATGGCCTGTAAAAAATGGCCCTTTTACTGGTGTCTTGCTAATCCTTTGAGGGCATGTCTAGGGATTTTCTGGGAACAGTTCAAAAGGTTCTTCAGGTTTCTTGTTCGATCGTTTAAGATTTTGCTATTTTATGTCAGTCTTTCGGTTACAACGATTGTCTACACATTCGCCTGTTGCTTTTGTTTTGTCGTGATACAAGAGTGGCCATGGGTAATGGCTTACAGAGATGTGTCAAAGAAATTTAATTTAGCCAAAATACCAAGGCCTAGGTGCTGTCGCGGAGAAGAGGGTTATCAAAACATTAATTAAAAGAAGCCTTAACGCCGGAATGATACTTATAAAATGCTGAATATGTCATCGTGTAACTATTGGCCTAACTAAGCCTAACTAATTCATATTGTTAGAGAATAAAAATGCAAGCTAGAGTATATTTTATTAAGTTGCTCATCCGTTGCTGCTAAACTTTCATGCTACGTTATTAGGCTTGAGTTTATTCATATTCATCGCACACCATCATTTCGTGACTTTTCCAGCTGCATTTACTCGGTTGCTGTGGTTGGTTTCTCTTGACGTCAGTTGAGATAATGCCGAAAAAATCTGTTTGGGTTTTGGAGGCGCTCTTCTTAGAAATGACCATTTGGCATTCTGTAATTTGTCGGGATTTTGTTGTGTAAATTTTCAGCCAAACTTTATTCGTCTAGTGGTCCTTTTTGGACATTGAAATACGGTTGTCTAATAAAGTTTCGTATCTCGGTAATACCTCGCACAAAAGAGCCAGGAAATGTATGATCAGCACAGTCAACACTGAGGTGTCTATTTGCATATGTTTAAACTCAAGAGCACGCAAACAGATAATGATAGGTACTAGGCGGCCTTAAGATTAAGAAAAGGCCAGCCCACGAACTCAGAGTTGAGCCATTGTTTTATTAGTAGTACTTATGTTTTATGAAATATTTAACACCCGGGGATTTAACAACAACTTTCCTCTCTAGGCCCGTCCAGATTAGCCTTTGCAAGTTGTGTGTAAGTGTAAGTTCTCTTAACTTAGTGTCATTCCAAACTTTTAATTGGTGAAAATCAAGACTGTAACTTTTATATTGTTCACGTTACCTTACTTAGGTCAACCACTTAGGAATAGTCGGTTAAAATCAAGGTAGAAAAATCAAAATGTTTGGTGCGCAGTCGCACTTGAGCCTTATGTGAATTGCGCATGACACTATGTTAGCTTATTTGACAGTTTGACATTGACTTGATGCATCAAGTGGTTGTCCCTTAAAAGTAATTCGAACGTGACGAGTTAGCTCCTAGTAGTTGTAGTAGAAGTAATAGTTGTAATAGTTGTTGTATACAGTCAAGAGCTGAAGTACAAAACGTGACAACTGTACTAGAGAGATAATTGGAAATTAAAAAGTGATGTAACCAAACAGAAGATTGTGGGAGTGATCTGCTAATGTTCCCCGAAAGATTACTACAACAAGGGGGGGGGGGGGTGGGGTAGAAGGCGTGTTAGTTTCTGCCCTATCGAGAAATGATGTTAATTCCTGGTTTTTACTTTATGTACGGCCGTGGACGCAGTCGTGGTGTTTTAGTGGTGTGCCGTCATTCGGCCTGTTCGTTTACCACGTTCAATTCCTCGAGTACTGCAACCGACAGGAACCGTTTAATTAACCTCCTGGAAGTGTGAACAGGCCAACACCGCCGCGTACCACAGGCGGATAACTTTCCAGTTACAATACAAAAAAAAAGAACTGAACATTGAGGGTTAAGCCCCTTGAAATAGAAGCCGACGCGTGCGTGTCTTTCTTTTACGGAGTTAGCTCCGCAAGCCCGAAGTACAAGAAACAGGACAACCTGAGTCAGGCCAAGTCAAACCAAGACAAGCCAGGAGATCAACCCGCAAGAGAGAGCGTAAGACTCATTGATGCAGCGTACTCACCCTATGTTAATTCTAAATAGTTTTGTTAGTACTTACGTGCTTTTGCCAATACTCGTTGTGATGATACAATTTTGCTATCTTTAAGTTAAAAGCTTGCACCGACGTTTTCTTGAGACTGATCTTGAGGAATAGAAGTTGTTGCAATTTATGCCATCTAAGCCTAAAGCCTCTAACAAGATTGTTACGCATTCTCAAACACGTCAGGCACAGCTCGTTGAATCACAATAAGATTAACTGGCAGCCTGGCATAATTCAGGTTATTTCAGGCTGTCAGTTACCCTTATTTTTTTCAAATTATTTATTTATTATGTATGTCACTGTAATTTAATCTAATTTATTCTAAATAAGGATAAATAAAGCTGTTGTTGTTGTCATAAGACTAGCAATGTTTGTGTTTGCCCTGCATCTGGTGTCATAAATGCTGACCACAATGAGGAATTTAAAGCCTTGTTTACCCATTTTCTGATGACAAAAAAAGGGCATAGCAAAAGAAGCGCATAAGACAAGCACACAATTAGATTCTCTACAAAATAAGATTGACCAAACAGCAACTAGTCATGGCTTGCAGCCAGGAACTTTTGATGGAAATCCTGTGGCAGACCCGTCAGTGCCAAGTTAAGCAATTGGTCGGATCACGGAATTGCAAGTAAATGCTTTTCCTTTACATTTGCAGGGCATTGCGAAAGCGTGATTCTTGCGCTTCCTGCAACAATTTCAGGCGATTTAAACGAGCTTTTCACTGCGTTTCACTAGGAACGGATTGGATTTTAAGCCAACAGCTCAGTGTGCGTAAACATGCTCCAAATGAGCCCATCGGTGACTATATCACCGATATTATACGATTATGCAAAAGATTGAAATTATCTGACGTAGAAACAGTCTGATATTTTATCAAAGTCTTACATAGCGACCTTCACGCTTATGTGTCGCTAGGTAGGCCAAAGACTTTTCAGGAGGCGTGCGTACGAAGGACATTGTTAATCGTCGCCAGGGTGTTACAGATACATGTACTCAATCTGTTTTAACCAAAACGCAAACAATTTTCACTAAATTCATGGAACAACCTTTTAGTAACAGTAAGGTGCGTGATACTGAGCTGCTGCGGTACCAGCTCCAGATACTTCAGGTGTGGATAAGAAGTCGGAAGAATTGTTCAAACAAGTTAAGAAAATTCAAAAGCAGCAACAGTGAGACCAGCAGCAAATGCACGCTGGTTATGCTTTGGCTGCTTATGATCAGTCTCCGGGGACATCACGCCCTTTTCAACCCCGAAATTGGCAGGGACAGCAAAATATCCAGATTGACCAG
This sequence comes from Catalaphyllia jardinei, assembly GCA_022496165.2. NCBI lineage: Eukaryota > Metazoa > Cnidaria > Anthozoa > Scleractinia > Caryophylliidae > Catalaphyllia > Catalaphyllia jardinei. The sequence goes on along the minus strand of CM042758.1, from coordinate 172,238 downwards.
TTACAACGGCAGGTCACCCGCTTGGTGAATGATATCAGAATCCGAGCCACTCTGCCAATTGTTCATATGATCGATCTTACAGAGGATGGATAATGATGAATACTTTAGTCCTCCCTTAAAAAAAGAAAAGTTAGCACAAATACACATGTGAAAGCGCGCAAATAACATTTGTCAGAAATTGAAAATAAAATGGAGACTAGTGATGATGAGGACGAAATTCCGTAACTGAGGGAATACTGCAAGATAAGACAGTTTCCCCACCAAGCGATAACGCCACACTAGGCGTTAATAAAATGTCCATTTTTACCGATTGATACATTGACGCTGGCGTTACTGTGACCGTCGATGCACATCATAGTACCTACGTAGATGAGCTAAAAAGGAAACAGTTACATCTCAAGGATGTTATCACTATAAACAGTGAAGAAACCAAAGGAAAACGAAAACGCATTGAAGACGGTATCAGTTCAAGAAGCCATAATAAGGGCCCGTTCGCACTACGCGAAATTCTGTTTGTTTTGCCAAAAAATCTGTCAACGCGAAGCCATTTCTAGTGCGAACGATTTTTTGCACCCACCAAAATTTTTGCAAGCAGAACGAAACTTTGAAGATTCCGTCGACTAGCTTTGGAGGATGTAAAAATTTTGTCAGGCGAGAAAATCCTTTGACATCCATCTGTCATTGGGTCATCAAATTTTGCAACATACGGATTACGAAGCGAACGTGACCGTATGACTTCCCGCGGGTGTTCTCTCTCGGAACATATCAGTAAATCGTGGAATGAATCTCTACCAATTCGCATATTTCTACGGAACAAGATCTCAGGAAAATGGCGCTGGAAAGCTGCAGATGGATTTCGAACCAAGATTCTGCAGAGGGAGGAAATATCCAGTGCGGGTGAAAACGACGGCGATGGCGGCGTCTTCTCAGCTGAATGAGCCAAAATCCATAACAGGCGAATCCTAGCAACCAAAACTATAACTAATTGTTGATGTAGCAAGAACAGGTTCTGCATGAAAAGCAAAAGGCAAGAAAGTGCCTTAAAAATATTTCGGAGGAGCATTTTTCATTCACAAATTCGACCGGAAACTTCGCGCGAAACAGACACCGACGCACATTTCACGACATCTTGATGGTAAATTGATCAAGTTATCTGTCACTAAAATTCGTATCTTTATGTGCGAACAGGATTGCGAAAACAAAAAATTGGTGATTTCAAAATTTTCAATTTTTTTGCAAACGCCAAAGTCAAATTTTCGTCTTAGTGCGAACAGGGCCTAAGGCTAATGAGAAAATATTTCACACAGAGCAAAATAAACGAAGTATTGTCAGTAAACAATTTGAGCGCGCCAAGAATGGGGCGAGGCCGTGAAAATAAGCGCCGACAAGGATTTGATGTTTGTTGATTAATTCTGTGTACATTCTTTGTATAGCTATTACATCGAAACCAAATTGTATGGCAAATCGTGTCTCGCAGTATGGATTTTGAAAGTGAAGGATGATCATCGCAGTAAATTTTCCAATTTAAGCAATTGGAAAGAAGAAGCCTGAAAAAAATATCAGGGCTTCAACGGGATTTGTTATTTTTTTTTATTCAGTCGTTTTTCAGGCTTCTTCTTTTCAGTTGCTTAAATTGGAAAATTTACTGCGATGATTATTCTTCGCTTTCATCTACAGCCGCTGAACAAATATGAATTATTTCATATACACTTCACAATATGGATTTTCTTTCATACTCTATTATGTAAAAAGTAATCCGTGTATCGCTTAACTAAAATCGTCATCCTTAAACCCTGGCATGGCCTCATGTAATGCCAGTTCATTGGTATCAGGCCCCTTCTGCTAGGTACCTTGGTTTAAACAGGATCATCAATTCCAGGACTTGTTAACAGTCGAAGAAGAGCTCAAACAGAAATTAGTTCCGTCGTTTCAAGCTATAAAACATAACAAAGTGTAAGTTCATTCCTTGTGGCGCGCCGGCTTAACCAAAGGCCAGCAGTAGCTCCTGCTACAGTTTAGTAGCCACCAACCTGACGCTCGGCCGTGTTTGTTACTCGTAATCACTGTTACAGACAGTGTTTGGGGACTACTAGCAACATGACATGTAAACAGTTTCTAAAGAAAAAAAGAAAAAAATCGAAATTCTTTGTACAAATTTATTGTCATTGTCGTTGTCATTGTCGTTGTCGTTGTCGTTGTTGTTGTTGTTGTTGTTATTGTTATTGTTATTGTTACAGGAGAGATATCAAGACATCATTTTTGGCAGGATGGAGGCGTTTTATTCATCAATTTGTATAAACAAACATTTTTTTTGAGTTCTTAATTTATTTTTCATTGTGTGTATTTTTAGCAAGAGATTATCAAGGTAATCTCCAATATAGGTCCTCTTACTAAGGTAATCCCTCTTAAGTTATTTTTAGACGTTTTACCCAGTTCTTCCTTGGATGTTACTCGCCCCATGCGTGGACAGCGGAATCGACTTTTTCAAAACTACCCGAGAAAAAATGGCAGGAAGCTCATTTTATATGTCTTGGTTTCGTTTCATACCAGAGATGCACTCTCAGCCGCCTTTTTGTGCGGCCGGGATTTCGTTTGTTTTTCTGTTTGTTTGGCTGTTCATTATTTTGCCGTTTAGAAGGTTTTAGGGAGTTAACTAAGCAAACTTCAACGGGAACGGCAACGAGTACAATGGCTGTGTAATTGTGCGTTATAATTCTTTCTTTATTTCTTTGTCGTCGTTTACAAAACTTCACATAACAACAACGTAAAAAAGCCACATTCTTCATATTTTAGAGAATGTGAATTATACGACGGCCAATTTCTAAAATTTCTTTCTCGAATTTTCAAACTGTCTTACATATTCTGTGTGGGATATTTCCTGACAGTACGGCAGAAATATCAGTGACGTCACCTGTTGTTATTAATATGCCAACCAGAGAACTATTGGCTAGTGAAACAAAGAGTTCTTTTGTTTACCGTTCTCAACATTTAAATCACAAAACAATGTTTGTAAACAAATATCTTCGCTATAGACAAAGTGAATGAATTCAAATTCTCGCGAGATTTGTAAGTTGAATGTTAAGTCGTTTTCTTTGGCGTTGTTACCGTTGCTGCTTAAGATCCTCTTTGCTATTTGGGCAGCGAGCGTCTCCCTGCACTTTCGACCATCTGTATGTTCAGTTGCATAGCTTGTGTTTGCGCGTTTCGTTTTCTTTGCACTCCTTTGTCTAAACATTTCTCTGCTGTTCATTCAGTTCTTATTGTTTGTGCAGGGGACATCCCTCTCTTCATAGTTTAACATGAAAGTTTCAAAATGTATTAAAGCATACCGAGAGCCGAAGCTCCTTTGCTTGTAATCAAAATGTCAAACAAGTCATCTCCACAGCATTCGAGGTTTTACTTTGCTTTGAAACAAAGCGGAACGATACAAACTGATCCTACACGAAAACATCCACGCAACACGTGAGTAATATCCGCGAACGAACTGGGTACAATGTCTAAAAATAACTTAAGAGGGATTACCATAGTTAGAGGACCTATATGGAGGATTCACTCTCTTACCTTGATAATCTCTTGATTTTTACTGATTATGTGAAATATATAAAGTTTTATTTTTTGCTATTATTATTATTATTATTATTATTATTACTTATTGCAAAGGGTGCGCTCAATCGGGCGATGTTTTTAAGACCCCCACAGGGAGTCCCCCTTAATTGCACAGGTTAACATATTAAAGTCTATCGTAAATCTTCTATTAAACCTCTTCTGGGACACTTACTTGATTCGAGAACGTTCGAGGGGCAGCGGGTGATAACATGGGGCAGAATTATGAAACTCTTATTCCAAAAGAGAGGGTGTGTGAAGGTGGGGAGTCCCACTTGGGAGGAGGCGACGACGATTTATAGTTTTTAGTAGTAAAAGACTAAAATAATCACTTCAAACAGTCTTTTACTCTGATGTTTTGAAGGCAACAGCCAGTGCCGGTTAGACGAACCAAGAGAAAAACAATCAGTGGAAGTATGCAACTTGCATCTGAATATTCAAAACAACGAACAGAAACAAGCAGGTAATAATAGCCTTGTCTGTTATCAGTTTATGATCCGTTAGTGCGTGGAAACATTTTCCTCAGAAATATTTAGCTGTTTATCATTAGCATCTCGAAACACGATCTAATGTATCTAAAGCTCTTATTTTCGGAAACAAGGCACGCGTGCCATCATCTCCTATTTCCTGTCTGCGTGCAGCAGGCTACCTATCTTTTCGAGGAATCAGTGTCGGAAGCGTCAGGCAGAGTTTCATTTTCTCCCCGGCGTAATGGAGCTCAAATATATTATCGTGTCCTTGTTTCACTGCATCTTGTCCCACAGTTCTATGTCAGGTATGTATATTTTCACTGCTTGGGCAAGTACGATGATATTTCGGTCCCGCTTGGGTAATACGATATTAGGGCTCTTCAGGCTACCATCACGATATTTATCAATTTTTTTTACTCAGGTGGTTTGAGCTTTCTGAAAATTGCACAAATCTTTGCTAATTTTTCAAAAAGTGCATTTTTTTCAAAATGACCCCTAGACAAATTGGTTAAGAGTTATGAATCCGATTTTTAAGAATTCGACAATGAAAAACTCTGCATAGAGTCTTAAATAAAATGTATAAAACAGTATGACGGTTAGCCAGTGTCAACCTTGCGGCCCCGGGGGGGGGGGGGGGGTGACTCCCATATGAAACAGACGGGGATGCTCGCCGGAAATTTTGAATTTAACCCCTAAAGGAGACCATCTGGGCGTGGCTTAAGGTTTTTGTGACCCCTAAAGGAGACCACCTGGGCGTGGCTTAAGCAAATTTTGACCCCTAAAAGGAATCTTTTATGCAAAATATTGCATAAAATATTAGCGCTTTGCCCGGAACACCCTGAGCGAGACCAAAATCCAAAATTTACACCCCTAAGCGAGACGACGAGCATCCCCGTCTGTTTCATATGTTAGTCCCCCCGGGCCTTGCGGTCAGGGTTAAGTTTCTATCGGCCTTATTTTATTATTTTGTATTTTCAATATTCAAAATCTACCTTGATTGCTTCCAGTTGACCGTCCTTGTAAATGGAAAACCCTTGTAATAGTCGCTTCAAACTTAAGTAGTTAAGAGAGTTAATTGAAAACAAACTTTTGTCTACAAATATTTGTCAATAGCATTATTAAGCCCCGGTGTTGACCTTTAACAAAAGCAGCTTTTTTATTTTCTTTCTGTAGCCATGTTTTTATGTGCAGCTATTACAAGGCTCAAAAAAGAACAATTTGCCTTTTCAAACGGTGCTGAGTTAGAATGTGTTTTAATATGGTCTAAGAGGTCGTTCAATACTATAATGTTATTACACGTTGAGACGCATCACCTTGGTTATTGACGACACACCTGGTTTCATATTATCGCATAAATTTCGAATAGGAAAAATTTGGACTGGACCAGTGGACCCATGGGCTGTTGGACTCTTTTGAAAGACTATTCTGGACCATTTGACGAATCTCGATGCTTTTGGGGAAGTGGTGGGGTGGGGTCGGTAGTCCTTAGTTGCGAAGAGGGGTACGAATTGTAACAAATTGTCTCTACACAATGTGGATATGGCCACAGCAACTCTAATCAGATGTGGAGTACGTTTAAGTAAAGCCCACTGGTCGTCATTCGCTAGGAATGGGCGTCAGCCACTAGTGTGCATAGGGATCTGGGTTGGGACCAAAGCATCGCAAACAACTTGCTTTGATTATCATCTTCAGAAGCGCATTGTACTCACAGCCTTAATGACTTACTGGTTGTGAAATCTTTACCCCGAGCACTGTCCTTTCGATTGTCTTGCCTTTTACTTTGTTGTTGAACGCTCTAATCTAGCTTATCTCTTATTAGACACAAGCCTTAAATAAACTAAAGCCGCCAATGGTGTAGTAAAATGGAGTCAGACAGTCGCTGTTCTCTTTTATTTTTCGGGCTTCTTCTCACTTGTGTTGCACTACCTGCTGTGTGGTACGATTGAGTTTTCAGTGAACCAATCGCCGTTAGAATGTCTGCTACTGTGGTCTAGAGTCTGACGAGCTTTTCCAGGTCATAGGTCTGAATGGTTTCCGGTGTTTGCATATTTTCACGTATAACAAAGCTTTGTTTGCCGGCTTAAAGAGAAGATTACCTTTTAATACCACTCTTTCTTTAGTTCAGTGTATGGTTTTGGTCTTTCATGTGATTGAAATCAGTTGCCAGTGTTATGTAATGGGATCCTTGTTTATCCTCGATGATACAATTTGCTACATTTAATAGTTTTGTAACTAGTGACTTAAAAATACTGTGTGGAGAAACGCGATGTCGCTAAGATAATATTATCTAAAGACTCTAAAGGGAACGAATCACAGGACTGCAAAAGTATTTGACTAAAATTAAGGTCAAATGAAGACCAACTGACCGATCATTCGCCTCCCTGTAGCGTCTATTAAACGACACACAATGATCACAATGTATCAGTGTCAACAGGATTGAGAAAGTGTTTGTGCTGACTACCTCCTCTGGTTTTCTCCCATATTGTAATATAAATGAATGTTGGTTAGATTTTCTTTGGCTGTTAGTCTGAAGGAACTTGAAGGTTGCTCTTGATTGTAATCAAACAATCCTCCCCTGGAGGCTGTTGGAAGTAATACAATAGGATCTTCATTGACAAATGTCATCGGATAATGTGAACATTCTCCAACTATAATTCGATATTTCTGGAATCTTCGATTTTTCAAACCTCTCTCGCATTGAAGGTCATTTCCCTACCCAGAGAGAATCCGTCTTATTAAGATTTAAAATCAAAACCACTGACGGTGCAACAGTTTTTTCTTTATTATCAAAACTTTGTAAATCCAAAGCGGCTGGACTGGATAAAATCTCGGCACGAGTTCTTCGAAAGTGTGCTGATTTTGGTCACACGCTCTAGTCTCTTTGTGCCATTTTCAATAGATCTTAGATCTATTGTATCGGGTGTTTTTCCTATTGAATGAAAACCCACAAAAGTAATTCCTTTATTTAAGCAGCGAGAATAATTACCGCTCCATTTCTATAATTCTATTATTCCTGAATCATATACAATCACTTTTACGATTATTTAATCGAAGATAATCTAATTTCCGGTAATCAGTCAGGGTTTCGTTCACTTCACTCCACTACTTCTGCCTTACTCGAAGCCACAAATAACTGGGCTTTTAATGATATCGATATAATGCAGATATTTTTCTGGAACTGAAGAAAGCTTTTGACATCACTCTATATTGCTATCTAAATTAAAAGTCTATGGTGTCGAAAGCAACTCATCTAACTGGTTTAAATCTTACTTGGATAATCTTATGCAGAAATGCTTTGTATGGCTCTCTCTCGGAAAGCCAACCTTAAACTTGCGGTATTCCTCAAGGTTCAAATCTAAATGATCTACCGAACTGTCTTGTTAATTCACAACCTAGAATGTATGCGGATGATACTCATTTGACTTTTGCCAGTAGCGATGTTGAGCATCTCGAGGCGCAAATAAACTCACTCTCAATAAGTAAAAAACTGAGTTTATGCTGATTGGTTCAAGGCAAAAGTTAAATGCTTTTAATAGACTTCCGTCTTTTGCTAAAAAATGCCTCTTGCTTGAAGCGAACCAAGTCTTTCGTTTCTTTTGAAACGTTCCTATGAATCCATAGTGCTTTACTTCAAACTCATTTCGATTACTGTATTGTCGTATGGGGGAATTGCATCTCTTTCCAGTAAACTTACAAAAACTACAGAACGGCGCTCTTTAGCTCTTCTTCATATGATGCCAATGCAGATCATCTCTTTCTTAGACTTAGCTGGCAAAACCGTAATCTTCAACGAGAATTAAAAACAGCCACTATAGTCGATAAATCTCTTAATGGTCTCACCCCTGATTATCTGAAATCAATGTTTACTGATTGGAGTGCAATGTCTACTTATTTTCCGGCTGAGGAATTGTGAGGGCAAATTAGCTGTTCCACTGCCCCGCACCAATTTTCTAAAAAAGACAGTTTAAACTATATGTGGTTCGGTGCTGTGAAACAGGTTACCTACCACTGAGGCAAGCACAAACTCTTAGGGACTGTGCAATAATTACCTGGAAGGGGGAAAGGGGGGAAACGTACCCCAAAACTAAGTCATACCCCCCTCTCATTACCAGAAAATTAATTTCAACCCCCCTCACTTAATGATCGTATTAGGGCAACCCCCCTCTCTCCCTTGGAAAAAGTCTCCTTCCATTGATTCCCTCATACCTAGTTTACTTGTTGGAGCTCTTTCTCCGGTACAAACATCACTTCAAATGACTCTTGGGGCATCCAGATTCTGCTCCAAAAAAAGGTAAAAACTTGCTAAGAAATATGCCAAAAAGTTGCTCAAAAATTTTGTAAAGTTGCTCGAATATTTTTTAAGACAGTATGTCTAATTTTAATAACAATTGCTTTGTAATAGACAGTAAGGTGCAACTAAGTAACTAGTTACAACAAATTAGGCAACCTTCAGTTGAATTTAAGTGGCTAGTTGCAAAAAGTTAGACAGTAAGTTTACGAGATGGGAAAAGCCCCGGGAACGAGGTTGAGGCCAACCTACCTCTTGTTATTAATTACCACGTCCAAAACTCCACATAATACCCATTCAAAGGGTTAAAATATGAGTTTTACTAAAAATATGTCTAAAATTCTAACAAAGAGAATTTTAACTTGTTTATTTCAAAAAAGGTTAAATAGTCCAAAAGTTACCAAAAAAAGTGCTCTCTGACAAAAAAGGTGCTCAAACTCCTAAAAGTTGCTGAAAAGTTGCCGAGCAGAATCATCATCATCATCATCATCATCATCATCATCATCATCATCATCATCATGATCGTCGTCGTCGTCGTCGTCATCATCATCATGTCTATATCTTAATAAAAACACTTTACAGTTGGACTGGCCCGCGGATAGTTATGCTAGTCTAGGCGGGCCAGTCGATCAGTAGTTAGAAATTATTTATTATTATTATTATTCGAAAGATAAAAACGTTCGCTGGCTAAAACCTTTTAAAAACTAAAATGAGCTTTTGGCTGTCAGCCTATAGCCTTCGACGGATAAAAATGAAATGCGAAATGATAAAATATATTCAAGAAAAGGTGAAATGAAAACAATAAGAACTGCAAAAGCAAAGTATAAACGTGTAAATTGGGTGGCTATTGTTTAAAAAGGATGCTATACTGGCTAGGAATCGTCTTAGAGTTATTGTCTGCATGCTTGGTAGCAGAGGTGTGCCAAGCCTCCGGTGTTTTTCTAACACGAAAAGAGCCTTTGTCAATGACACCAGCATTGTCAAAATCTATGTGATGGTCGAATGACCGCGCATGTTTCGCAATGTTTGATCCATTCGCACATGTTTTAACATTCCTAATATGTTCTTTCTTGTGAGTTTCAAAACATCGGCCGGTTTCACCTACATAGCACCAATCACAATCGGCACAGGGTATTTTATAAACCACATTAGGTTGATGTTCAATTGATGGTCTGAATTTGGGAGAAGGAAATTCTTGTTGTAAAGTTTTCAAGGGCTTATTTACAACCTGAATGTCGTGCCTTTCGGAGAATTCGTGTTAGTGGTTGCGTGACACTATAAAAACCAATTCTTCAGGCGTGGGGATAGCGTGTGTGGTTGGTTTGGAAAAGCCGAAAGCTCATTTTAGTTTTTAAAAGATTTTAGCCAGCGAACGTTTTTATCTTTCGAATATGTCTCATCCTGGCTACGCTTCAATTTTTATTATTATTATTATTATTATTATCGTTATTATTATCATTATTATTACTTTTATTAGAGAAAAATAGAAAGTTAGGGAAAAAGTGAATAAAATTAAAATAAAAAGAAAAAAGTGGGAAAAGAATGTTACTTAATAGATAATATTTCTTTTTATGTTTGTTTGTTTGTTTACTGACATTTGAACTTAGAAATGATTCTTCTGAATCTCAATGAAGGAATCTTCATCTTCGAGAACACTTAGTAGTTTATTTTTAATTCTGATTTTGAATGATTTCGTTGGTAGCTCTAAGAGAGAATCTCATCAGAATCACAGGAGTGTGTCGTCTTCGCATGGATTGTGAGATTCCTCATTTTCTACAGCATCTCTGACACTAAGGTTCTCGCGTGCGTGGGTGAGAACTCAGTCAATCAACTCAGCCTTGCTCCCACTTATCTTAAGACCTTTTTGCTTTAGATACATTTGTAAGCGCTTTTACATCTTTTTCGATTGTCCAAGAAAAAAGCGGAAGAGTGTTCCTTTCTCTTACTATTTTTCTGGATTTTGCATCGAGGAACTCAAGGTGCTGTACATACCTTTTACATGTAGCTCAATTTAATCATACTGTTTTATCTTCCCCACTTTTAAATGAGATCTTTTGAATTTCAGAAGATTTGTTGGAGAAGCTGAAAATGTTATTAAGGATTTTCTGTCTGGTTGGCTTAATCTGGACTATTTCAGTGCAGCTCAATTCATTCATACTGTTTGTAAACTGAAAATTTTATTAAGGAATTCCTGTCTGATTGAGTCTATTCATTTTGAAGCTCAAATTACTCATACTATGTTTTATTCACCATACTTTAAATTTGTATTGCTATTAAAGTTTCAACAGCTGGGTTTTTCATTTTGCTAAATTACGATGCCATGAGTGCTAACGCTGGCATCTTTCTTTTTCATTGAATAAAATTATAATGCTACTTTTGCAACTTTTAATTAAAGTTTCCTGTTTTATTAAATCCTAGTGCAGATAAAGACTAGCGCTGTTTTAACATATGTATCAGAGGCATTCCTTTCCTACAGCATGACAGATAGGAAAACAACAGTTCTTGGATCAGAACACCTTAGAGTTGATAAATGTGTGACTGAGTTTTATTCCAATGTTAGTATATATATTTAAAGCCTAATAACTCTTCCACTACTTTTCCAGTTTGCAAAAAGGAATGAAAAATTAATGCCCCCTACTGGGGGTATGTATTAAATTTTATATCCAACCCCCCTCTCTTGTTATCATTTTCTCCTATGCCCCCCTTTAATTTCCCGACCCCCCTTCCAGGTAATTATTGCACAGTCCCGTAATTGTAGTTTTAAATCCGGCTGCAGGGGTTTCCTTTTTGATAATGAATGAGTTAATTAATCACAGGGTATTCATGGAAAGCAGAAATTTTTTTTATTGTTATTATTTTCGTTGTTATTAAATTTAATTAGTAGTTTTAACAACGTAATTAATGTAATTTCAGTATTTACTTTAAGTCCTGATGTTTTATCCGTGTTTAATATTCAATCTTCATTCACTGTCTAAAATCCGCACGCGTCATTGGTTAAAATTGATCACGTGAGTTCCCGTTACCTAACGACATCAAAGTGACAGAGTGTGTTATTACAATAACGCATAAAAACTGTGCAGTGTTCAGGTCGGGCGGGAAGCCATTGCAAGCCTATCGCCAGCAGTGAACTCAGATTGAATATTAAAAGGGTTAGAGACTGTTAGTTCGTGTTTTGTTTTCAAATACACGCACTTGCTTACTGTACAATGAACTCGAAATTTTCAATACTGCACACAGCTTCGCTTCGCGCAGTATTGAAAATTTCTCGTTCATTGTACAGTAAGCGCGTGCGTGTATTTGAAAACGAAACACTCACAACAGTCTCTAACCCGTAAATAAATATGTCTGGAAGTATGAAAACAGTGTTAAAGAATTTGCGCCCTAACAAGGCGTTTCTTTTCTTGTCAGAGAAAGGTAACGATATAAAAATTAAAAGGAGAGTCAGTCTTTTTTCCCCTCCACTCGTTTATCTTTCTTTTATTTCTGTCCTCTCTCTATTTTTTCTCTTTTACACTGGCGCACAGGCTGCCTTTAGGAGTTATGAAATCAAAATGAAATATGGGTGATTTGGTGCAAATTATTTACAGCGTTTTCATAAATCCAGTCATAAATAAAGTTAAATCAATCAATCAATCAATCAATAAATAAATAACACTAGCGCTCGGCCAGTTGAACCAAGGGACACTAACTCAGCTTTTATGTGCGCGTAGTGACACTAATTACAAGCCAATAAAAAATGAAGTAAACGACTACGATAGAGACAATTAAATTCGTAATTCTTTGTACAGTACAGTATAACAGTGCGATCAATCGGCTGCCTTTATAGCGGCCCCCACAAGAGCCCATGATTCAAACTGCGCCAGGTTAACACACTTATTGACCTTATGGCTGTGTATGTCGTGAGTGAGTCGTATTTTATGACGTGTCGACGAGGCGTTTACTCAATCGTATGTCGTTGCAAACATGCGGCGGTCTTGACACGAGGATTTTGACCTACCTTAACTCCTCATTAACTCCGTCTCTTTTGGGAGACTTACGTGATTCAACGATCAAGCACTTGTTGAGGGCCAGGGGCACATAAGATAGGGCATAGTCCAAAAAGAGGGGGAGGAGTCTTATTTTTGGTGAGACTTGGAAGACGATTTACAATTTCTAGCAGTGCAGAACTAAAGTAATCATTTCAAACAGTCTTTCGCTCTGGTGTTTTGAACACAAATCACAAACTTGACCTTATGGTGTCGTGGTTGCGTCGTATTTATGAAGTGTTGACGTGGCGTTTACTCAATCGTGTGTCGTTGCAAACATGTGCATTCAGGATTTGAATTTTAACGTAACGTAAATCTTCTATTAAACCTCTTCTGGGACACTTACTTGATTCGAGCGCGTTTGAGGGGCAGCGGGTGATACCATGGGGCCAGAATTATGAAACTCTTATTTCAAAACAGAGGGGGTGTGAAGGTGGGGAGTTCCAGT
>CM042758.1:141444-159394 GCA_022496165.2 Catalaphyllia jardinei | reverse complement strand
TACCATTAACATCTCGAAATACGATCTGACATATCTAAAGCCCTTATTTTCGGAAACAAGGCACGCGTACCGTCATCTCCCATTTCCTGTCTGCGTGCAGCAGGCTTCCGATCTATCGAACAAATCACCGCCACCAGTGTCGGTAGTTGTCTTTTGCCCGGTAATGGAGCTCAAGTATATTATCGTGTTCTTGTTTAGCTGCATCGTATTCCACAGCGCTACATTAGGTAGGTAAATTTTCACTACTTGGGCAAATACGGAGACATTTCGGCCACGCTTGGGTAATACGGAGATATTCCGGCTATTCTGACAGGCTACTATCACGATATTTATCAAGTTTGACTCGAGCTGTTTGACTCGAAGCATTGCATTGCATATAAGGGACTCGAGCTGTTTGAAAATTGCACGAATCTTTGCTAATTCGTCAAAAAGTGGATTTCGTTTCAAATGACCTCTAAAAAGACAAATTGGTTAAGAGCTATAAATCCGATTTTAGAATACTCGACAATGAAAAACTCTGCACAGAGTCTTAAATAAAATGTATAAAACAGTATGACGGTTAGCCAGTGTGAACCTTGTGGTCAGGGTTAAGTCTCTATCTGCCTTATTTTGTTATTTTGTATTTCCAATGTTCAAAATCTACCTTGATTGCTTCCAATTGACCGTCCTTGTAAATGCTTAAAACCCTTATCATAGTCGCTTAAGTAGTTGAGAGAGTTCATTGAAAAAAAACTTTTGTCAATAGCATCATTAAGCCCCGGTGTTGACCGTTAACAAAAGCACCTTTTTTATTTTCTTTCTGTAGCCATGTTTTTATGTGCAGCGATTACAAGGCTCAAAAAAAGAACAATTTGCTTTTTCAAACGGGAAAAATAACTTGCGTGCTGAGTTAGAATATGTTTGAATATGGTCTAAGAGGTCGTTCAATACTATAATGTTATTGCACGTTGAGACGCATCACCTTGGTTATTGACGACACACCTGGTTTCATATTATCACATAAATGTCGGATAGGAAAAAAAGGGACTGGACCAGTGGACTCATGGGCTGTTGGACTGGGAAGACTATTTTTGACCATTTGTCGACTCCCGATGCTTTTGGGGAAGGGGTTGGGCCGGTAGCCTTTAGTTGCGAGGAGGGGTACGAATCCTAACAAACAAATTGTCTCTACACAATGTGGATAATTCCACAGCACTCTACTCAATCAGGTGTGTGGAGAACGTAAGTATACCCTACTGGTCGTCATTCGCTGAGAATGGGCGTCAGCCACTAGTGTGCATGGGGATCTGGGTTGGGACCAAAGCATCACAAACAACTTTCTTTGATTATCATCCTCAGAAGTGCATTGCACGCACAACCTCGTACTGATTATGACATCTCTCTGAGCATAGTCCTTTCGATTGTCCTGCCTTGTTCTCTGTTATCGAACGCTCTAATTACAGTAGCTTATCTCTTATCAGACTCAAACCTTAAATAAACAAAAGTCGCTAATGGTGCAGTAACATGGAATTAAGATTACAGTCGCTAGCCTCTTTTTTTCGGTCTTCTTCTCATTTGTGTGCACTCCCTGCTGTGTGGTAAGATTGAGTTTTCAGGGAACCAATTGCCGTTAGACTTGTTGTGAAATCTCTGCCCCGAGCACAGTCCTTTCGATTGTCTTGCCTTTTTCTTTGTTATTGAACGCTCTAATCTAGCTTATCTCTTATTAGACACAAGCCTTAAATAAACTAAAGCCGCCAATGGTGTAGTAAAATGGAGTCAGACAGTCACTGTTTTTTTTATTTTTCGGGCTTCTTCTCACTTATGTTACACTACCTGCTGTGTGGTACGATTGAGTTTTCAGGGAACCAATCGCCGTTAGAGTGTCTGCTACTGTGGTCTTGCGTCTAACGAGCTTTTTAAGGTCATAGGTCTGAATGGTTTCCGGTGTTTGCATATTTTCAAGTATAACAAAGCTTTGTTTGCTTCCTAAGCCGGTAAACAAATTTCACTTCGATAAAGCTTCAACTTTTCTTTGAGACTGAGTTTAAAAGAGAAGATTACGCACTCTTTCTTTAGTTCAGTGTATGGCTTTGTTCTTTCATGTGAATGCAATCAGTTGCCAGTGTTATGTAATGAATCTTTGTTTATCCTCTCTGATAAAATTAGCTACATTTTAATCATGAGTTAAGGCTTTTTTTGTAACTAGCCATGACGTAAAAAATACTGTGTGCAAAAACCTGATTTTGCTAAGATAAGCGAATTTTGGGTAGGGGTGTGCCGCGAAAGTTCTTGAACCCTAACCTATTTAAGGACTAAGAAAGCGAAAACTGATACCCTTTAAGGCCCAAACCCGCAAACACCCCATTCAAAGCTATTAAACCGCTGTTGCACAATAAGTTTGTTAATACTTAAACGGACGCATCAAATTTAAGAACAAACATTCGTTTAGGATGGCGTTTTCACACTCCAGTATTATATAATACAATTTAGCTACCCTATCTAAGGACCACACCGGGAACACAGCAACAAAACGGTTAAAAAAGATAGCCTATTTAAGGACCGAGAACCTCAAAAACCATGCCCTATTCTGCGTTTCATACCTATATAGCCCATATATGGGAGTACCCCCCCCGGGGTTTGCCTCTCAGAAGCTTTTATCAAACGACACACAATGTATCAGCGTCAACAGGATCGAGAAAGTGTTTGTGCTGACTACCTCCACTGGTTTTCTCCCATATTGCAATATCAAATGAATGTCAGTTAGATTCTCTTCGGCTGCTAGTCTGAAGGAACTTGAAGTTTGCTTTTATTACATTAACACTTGATTGTAATCAGGGAATTCTCACCTGGAGGCTGTTGGAAGTAATAAAATAGGATCTTAATTGACAAATGTCATTGGATAATGAGAGCATTCTCCAATTATAATTCGGTCTAATGCAGTCTCGATAACTCGAACCCTCGATTTTTAAAACCTTTCGATAAACTCTTGAATTGCATCATCCAATGATCGGCACTTCTTGATGATATTAATTACACAGAGACTTGGTAAATCATACACTGTACAAGAATTTGGTAATGGTAACGGCAGCCCTAGCTTCGTCCATGATCCTCGCCCTTTCTCGGCGAGACAGACAAATTAACGGTCGAAAAGGTAGCTGGGTTTGCTTTTAAAATATGCGAGGAGGTTATGATTGATAGGTTCGAATGCTTAACTGCCGAAATAAGTATACTCCACTGTCGGCCCTTTTTTGTCAGTACCTGGTATAAATCTCCCAATTCTCCTTCTGACCTGTTTAACGACTTTGAAAATTTAGTTGATTAAATTGATGGCGGTACTAATCGGCAGTTCTACCTTGTCGGTAATATGAACTCAAAGGGCGTTACTAAACAGAGTAACGAAGTAACGAGTAACGAGTAACGAGTAACGAAGTAACGAGAAACCGAGTAACGGGTAAAAAAAACGAAAGGGTCAAAAATTTCAAAATCGTTTTAAAATGCGTAAAATGGTTTTAAAGAGTAAAAATTAAATTAAAAGCCCCAGAAGCATGTTTGCCATGGTACGGAAAGGCATTTCGCTTTGTCGTTTTTGATTCATGTAAATGACATCCACCTATATCATTCCATGTTCACATGACTCCGCGCCGTAGAAAGGACCCGACCCGGGGGACCCGATAGCATAAATTTTTTTGTTTCGTTCGCCAAACTTGTCAAAATTATACGCAAAGCGGCCCAAGTTTAACACTCTAAGATTCAAGTCCAATGCCTAAGACTACAGTGGCTGGAATTAATCCTGAAATTAATATAATGTTCGTCAGGTCAGGTCGTGGAGGGAAATCTTTCATCTGACGGTCGCTGAGGTCGAATAACTTAGTTCCGTCTTCAGAACAGACATCAACTTACGATAATCAAGAGTAGAAAGAAGTCTTTTCGGCTGTTTTCAAGGTTATGATGATTATGGGAATTTATTTCACATTTCAGGACGGAAGGTCATCCACTGCTGTTCTGAGACTACTGCAACTAAGTTTTCATTTTACATTGTTTCTAGATATCTACCTGGCAGCCGGTACTTACTACCCGTCAGTCTGAAATTGTTCTAGAATTTCCACGGAAAAACTCACCCAATCGTTCATATAACTGTAGATCTTGTTTAGAAATGTCAAGTGATTTGAATTGTAATTATTTTGGCTTTGTTGTGGAGGAAATTGTCGTGCCTGGACGCACTAGAAAATCTCGATGTTGCGTCACTGACTCGTGTCGATCAACTCTCATACAATAATTTCTACAAAAATTAAAGTTGGACCTGTGAGAGTATTCGATATTTGTTCAGAACGGCGAAGGGATTATAAGTAAGGCTTTGCATTTGTTGTGGACGAATTCTCCTAGCTTCTTCATACTATAAAAACCTCCACTCGAGGGCACAAAATAAACTAGATACAAAGATTAAAAATTCATGGTCGGAAACACGTTTGCCGTTTAGCTAACAGTATAAATAACTTAGAGAACTGAGAACTTCGTCGCTGCCAGGGCTAAGCCGTTTAGCTCACAGTAGAACTTTGCCGCTTTCAACGCTTACTTCCTTTTGGCGCGAAAACCCTTTGTCACGCGACTGAAGACCGGACTTTTGTCACCGAACGCTGAAGTGTTTTATCGTAGCTATTTGCACAATTGTAGTTTGTCGAGGCAATTATTTAGGCCAGAAAACGCTTGGTATTTTTACACTAACATCTCAGCAGGTTCAAGAGGAAATTTTGGTGGAAAGCGGGAAGAACTCAGACTGACTGCCGGGTATGTAGTTTTTGAAAAATCGTGCCCCTGAGTGACACGAGGTTCGTACAATTTGTGCAAAACCAAAACATCATTTTAAAAACGATTTGAGAATTTTTGACCGTCCGAATTTTTTTCTCGTTACTCGCTTTTCCGTTACTTCGTTACTCGTTAGTCTTAACTTCGTTACTCTGTTTAGTAACACCCTGAACTCAAACCTATTACCAGGTGTCGCTGATAGCAATTCTCCCAAACTCATCAATGTTTGTGAGATTTTTGGTCTTAGTCAACTGATTACGGAGCCAGCGAGAGTAACATCTCATTCCAAACAGCCCTAATTGGCCTATGTATGAAGCATTGCATATAAGGGAAACATGTAATTTTATTTAATTTAAAGTGATTTGTGTTGTATTAATTATCATTTTAGGTAATGCCATCTATACATGGGAATACCAATAAATTGTTGTTGTTGTTGTTGTATATCGAATACTCCAGACAAAAGATCAGGACTTATGCCGTTACGTGTCTATCTAATTCGCAAAACACATTATACCATCCTAGGGTGTGTTAAGGTTATACTTGAAGTTTTAAAAATTTCAATGAGGAGGAGTTTCTAGCGGACGTTGATTTAATACGAGCTAACAGTTAGTCTGCCAATATTGACAACGGTCTTATGAGGGTCTGAATGGGGGGGGGGGGGGGTCCACATGTTGGTTGTCGGTTAAAATTTCATTAAAATGTCAGTTGCGGGTTAAATTTTCGACCTTTGTCGGTTGTCGGTAAATTTCAGTTATCTTTTTAGTAGCTAGTCGATAATTTTTTCCTCGGTTTGCCGGTAATCAGTGATATATTTTCGCCGTTTGTCGCTAGTCGGTTAACCCCATTCAGACCCTCTCTTATATATGGTGTAGTATTCATAGATTTAAAAAAGGCTTTCGACACCATTAGACTACGAGTAGTCGGTTTTTGTTCCTGAAATCCTCCGCGCGCAGAACTTAGTTAATATTATGCAAATTAGGGGAAAAAACGTGGACGGAATGGTAAGAGAGGCAGGAAAAAAACCGACCACGGAGGTTTCTTTGTTATTCAAATTCCCGTTCCTGAGAAAATGCAAAAAACCGATTGGATATTTACCTGTCAATCTGTTAACAAATCCATCAAATTTGCTTGTGTGTATTTAGTGTCAAAACTCTCGCGTGAAAACGTTTCAGTTGAAAAAGGCGGATTACGAGGAAGTTCTATGGCGGGTTTGCAAGGAAAAGCTAAGCGGGATAATTCTCAAGCCCGAACAAAAAGAAGCAATAATATCCTTTTGAAATGGAAAGGACGTTTTTGCCGTGCTACCAACTGGTTTTGGTAAAAGTCGTATTTACCAAAGCTTTGTCTTTGGTAAAGAAATCATCGATGGACATTCGCCAGCACTAATTGTCGAACAATGGCATATACAACACGCAACACAGTCCACAGACTTGCGTGTAAAGAGCTACATTTGAATCCTGTGGTACAAGAACGGTCAAAGGAGGAATAAACCTATACATATACTTTAGGATGCAAATAAGCAGCACGTTCGCATTTAATGTCATTTTTTGTCCCCCAAAAGCAAATACTTGAAGACCTAAAAACATATATTGCAACAGAAATGAGCCAAAACAATGCACTAACACATGGCAAATTACAGAGGTGTCACACTCGACGAAATGATATGCAGATAACAGCGGAAATCATGCAGACCTATGACCTCAAAACATTTGCCATAGCACGATCCAACTGCTCTACTCTACTTAAAATTCCTCCTTATAACACCACATGAACATGAAGTGCCCTTCATAAACACGAGTGAAGCAACCAAAATGTCGAGTGACCCAACAGAGAACGGCAAATGTCACGAACCGCAGAAGTCGCGTAGGCTAGTCAACCCCATTTTACATGTACACTTAAATATTCTCAGATTGCAAACTGGGCAGAACCATCAAAAGGCGGCAAATCGAAAAGATCAAAATACCACCGCAGTCTCTTTCTTTTTCCTCCCGCCCGCGCTTTTCGCGGCTCGCGGCTTCGCCACTCGCCGCTTGCTACTCGATAGCTCTAATAAACGCAAGGAGTACGCTAGGAAAAGAAAGTGACTGCTCGCAGTCACTGTAGATTCTGCTACAGTTGTAGCTACGGCATCGAACAAAGGGCCCTAAAGTGGTTTCAATCCTATCTAAGCAATCTTCAACAAAAGTGTCTAGGGAATGGTGAGCCGTGTCTGGTTCGTGTACTGTTATCGACGGTGTCCCACAGGAAAGCCTCATTAGTCCCCTGCTTTCCCTCATTTATATTAACTACTTACCGAATAGAGTGCCCCACACCAAATCCTTAGGAGTCTATATCGATCAAAATTGTTTGTGGTCCAAACATGTTAATGAGACTGTCAAGATTATCTCTTCTAGTATAGGCGCACTTAAAAGGTTGAGGCCGTTCATTTGTGAAGACACAGCTATATTGCTATACAGAGTTATTATCGAACCATATTTTGATTATTGTTGTCTTTTGTGGGACGGTCTCAACAACGAGTTGGCCGACAAATTACAAAAAGTACAAAATCACGCCAGTAGGGTTATCACCAAACGAAGTCTGATTACTATTCTAGAGCGTCCCCCCTCCGCAGTAAGCTAGGATGTGATAATCTCTATATCAGAAGGAAAAGAACAACAATTGAAATTGTTGTTTAAAACTCGATAAAACTTTGAATGATCAGTCTCCGGAGTACCTTAAAGGCCTATTCAAACCCTTCAGCACTAACTATGAACTTAAAAATTCTGAAAACAAATTGTCTCTGTCTAATTCCCGTTCCGATTTTTTTAAACGTAGTTTCTGCTACAGTGCGGCACACTTGTGGAATAGCCTTTCATCTAATGTCAGAGCCAGATCTTTTATTAACTATATGATGAGTTAAATCGACAACTGTCCTCCTCGTACTCCCACACGGCAAACATGTAACTCAGTTTTTAACCTCAATCTTGTAACTGATGTTTTTACCGTGTCTAAATAAAGTGTATGTGTTTATTTGTATGAACGCACCCTAAGCACGAGTGTGGATGTCAAAATCTCCTTAGCCTGCCCCCCCTCCCATGAAATCCTCCCTAACACCCGCTCCCAAGTATTATGATTGGAATGAATAACTCAGCTTCACGCGAGAAGAGTTGTTGCAGCCATATTGGCATAGATCATGTAGAGACAAATCCATTATGATTTCCAACTTAAATCCTCAGAAAGACTGCCCGACCCCCCCCCCCCCCGCAAGTGTTGCTAATAGATTAAAACATAACAGAGTCCAACTGAAAAAGGTCAAATCTATTGGTTTCAGGGTCGATTGGTGCACTCCATATCCTATCCTTCTCAACAAATTGGATTTTTAATTCTTATTAATTAATTTCCTCTAGATTTCGTTCATGATTTATCATGCTATCTTTGTTAGCCTACTCTAGGTGTACGGCGTTCTGTTTGCTCAGGAGCAGCGCGAAAAACGGCGAGAGATAAAACGTAACGAGGGAAAAAGCTGATGTTGAGTTGAACTGATGAGTTCGCCAAAGGAGAAAGGTTTTCATACAGAGAATTCAAATTGTTTTTTGTTTTTCAAAATCCTATTAAGGGTCTATAAACACTGAAAGACCTGAAAGCATTTTTTAGCTTGTAACAGCTGCTTGCACGGAGCTTAAGAAAAGCGTAAAATCAAAGAAATTTAACATCGCAAGACGGATTCAAAATATGTATATAACATGGTGCAATAAAGCATGCAAATCAAGAAAAAGCTAAATCATACCTTTTTCTTTGATCTTATCTTCGCTAAGTGTTCCCTTCGATCCTTCTGTAGAGAACTGCTAGTTGTGAGGTTAAACTGAACTTTGTACTTCTAACATTACTGGAAGTCGTGCAAACGCCTATTGTACCACGTGAAGCAAGACCTCAGAAACCGGAAGTTACTTTTCAAATCACGTGCCCTTGAACACGTTCTTTGAAAGCACAAAGAACCGGCGATGGAGCCACATGGTGTTTAGAAATAAACTTCTTCTACCTTACAACAGTAATTAATTTTCTAAAAAAAGGCCAGGGCTGTCAAGATGAAAACATTTGACTCATGCCAGAATTTCCTGAGGCATATAAAAATATCATTTTCAGTAATATTCAAAGAATGAATCTTGGAACAGATTAATTGTCAAAAGTGACATCATATAGTTCAGCTAATGACTAAATGGCTCACTTAAATGATAAAAAGTGTAAAACTTCACCAAATTGCTAACATCCGTAAGACCAACTTTTTAAGGTATGACGCCGCCTCAAATTCGGCATTGGCGTGTTCACTTCACTGAGTCTCCCTCCTGATCAAGGAAGATCGATCCGAAATACAAACAATATTCTTCGTTTGCAATGCATCGCCTGGCCCTCTACACTTGAAATTGTTTATAATGGTGTATTTTTTGTTGAAAGGGCTGAAACACAACTGTTCCAACGCTGACTTGATGTTGGTCTCCTGTGGCCCCTCTAACTCTTCAAGAGATCAATGTCTGAGTTGGGGATGCTGTTGGAATTCATCACTGGCTTCTGAAAATGTAACACAATGTTATGGAATAGCAAATAATCAGACCTCTAACAACTCAACACACACGACAAGTGTTTCCATGACAACGACAAAGAACCCTAGTACCAAGGAATTTCTTTCAACCACAGCAGGGTAAGTTAAAGTTTCCTTTCACATGTCAGGCAACATAAAAAAAAATTGTTCCGAATTTGGAAGTTTTGAAATGTTTGTGTTCATCATAGAAAACACGAAAAGTCGTAAGACATAAAGTGCCTAAGACAGTGTAAAAATAATAAAAACTTGAAAAACTTAAAACTTGAAGTAAAGAAATAATTGCTGTTCATTTGAAAGGCTTTTTAACGTAAAGAAGAATCACGCTTTCCTTTTTGGAATATCTTTTCTCGTTTTAGGGAGATCTACAATTTTGTATTATGCAAACGAGGGAAGTGATGACGTCATAAATCGTTCCACTTAAAATAATAAAATACTCAATCAGAAATATCTCCAGAAACATTGGAGCAGTATTCTTTAAACTTGGCACCAGAAATGTTCATAAAAAAAGAAAAAAAAGACACTTACTACGTTGTTGCCATGATAACACAATTGGCTCCAGTCTCTTTCTTTGAAAAACCAAATATCCTCATTTGCAACCTTTTAAAATGGGAAAGTGGGACAGAGGGTCTAGCTTGGAACACACATGGTTTCCACATTGTCTTAATTCTCCCCATTAGATTGATGCGAGTAGATGATCTTTGTTTGAGATAAAATCTGGGAGTTTGGGGTTTAATTGGAACAGGATCAGCGGCATAACTGTCGTCATGGCAACAACACAATGGCGTCGTTTTGTTTCTTTTGTGATGTTCAGTTATGGTGCCAAATTTAAAGAACACTGCTTTAATATTTCTCGAGATATTCGTGATTGAGTGTTGTTCTGTTTTAGTGGAACGACCTATGACGTCATGACTTCCCTCATTTGCATAATACAAAATCGTAAATATCCCTAAAACGAATAAAGATATTCTAACAAGAAAAACTCCATTCTTCTTCACTATGAAAAGCCTTTCAAATAAGCGGCAATTATTGTTTACTTTATAGGCACTTTAATTAAGAACAAAAATCTAGGGATATTTAGTCCAGCTCAGTCTCGTCTACGGTTAGTTCTCGGAGATGGTACACTGTTTCGAAATGTTGCTTTTGTCGTTAAATTTAACTTTGGCCTTTTCTTAATTCATTTCCAGTCCCAAGGGCACGTGCCAGGTGTATCGTGACCGGCCGTTGTGTGACACTTGGTTAAACGTCACTATGTTGGAATACCGCTGGACACCACGATATATAGACAACAGGTTCGGTGTGAATGGAACAGAAGCAATGATAGCAGCTTTCATGTACGTTATTAATCGAATAGATGGTCAAGACAAATGTAAAAATATTTTAAGGCCTCTTGTCTGCGAGTACTTCTTGCCACCGTGTAACGAAAACAATGAGCCTTACAGTTACTGCAGAGAAGATTGCGAAGCTCTGTTTGATGTGTGCGACTTGGCCATGCGAGAAATCCTGGGAGCCGCAAAATATTTTCATAAAGAATCAGGAATAGACCTTGCTCATGCTTCAATGCCCAACTGTACCAAACTCCCTTATTCTGCTGACTCCAGACCTGGCAGTCTCACATGCGTTCATTTTGGACTCTTAAGTAAGTAAATAGCCATCTACTCGTAAAGCGCATTTTACGCGATGTTCTGACGTCATCGATATGATGACGTCAGACGTCAGGTTTTTGCAGTCAGATTTAATTTTGAAGAAGAACTAAATAGCCGAGGAAGAAACTCAAAAGCAAATTGGAATAAACCACAAAAGAGCGAAAACGTGCTGTACGAAAATGCTGTAAGTTCTTGCTACCGTTTTCACACAAACTTATAAAATATTCTGTACAAGTGCTGCTTACGATATCTGCTACAATTTGGCTGCATGGCGGTTAAACCATTCGCGTCTATCAAACGGCGTTTTGCTTTTTAAATATTAGGGTAAAAATATTAAAAGGACATAAAAGAAAAAACTTCGAATATAAGTCAAGCATGACTGAGCAATTTACTAACCAGTCGTGCCAAGAGATTGCCGTATAGTTCTCACAGTATTATTTTTGAAGTTCCACTTGTAAACTAAACCATTGTTGTCGTGTGTTAAAAACGTGCCTTTACCAGGAGCTCCTGCCTTTACACATCTTGTGTTTCATTATTCAGACTTCACCTCCGCTAAGCCAAGCATGCAGGAAAGGACAGAATCCTCACTGAAGTTCAGCACGACTACCATAGCTGCTGTCATAGCTGGTTCCGTTACTCTCCTTTCCATTATCATCATTATCGCTTGTATCTTGAAGAGAAGAAAAAGAAAACCATTGAAACTGTCGAAAGATATTAAAAGCGTGGCATTTAGAGCAATGACCATGAGGGACAGAATTAGAGCTCTCGACGAAAACAAAGTGCTGAGTCTGTTTAATCCTGATGACATAAAGCAGCTTCCGCTCAGCAGCATCGAGTATCTACGAGACCTTGGATCCGGGAACTTTGGTTTAGTATTTTTGGGTATGTTTGTTTCTCACAGCAGTAATTTGAAGATATTATTGATCATCGCAGTTACACTCAGAAGCACCACATGTGACCAGCTGGGAGTTGTGACCAGCTCACAGTTGGTTCAGTTGGTAGAGCACTGCACCGGCATCACAGAGGTCACGGGTTCGAATCCTGTCCAGGCTAGTCCAGTCCCTGAATTCTCCTTTCTTCCCGCCCCCTATAGGGACTGAGCCCAACCTCGTTCCCAGGGCCCTGGGAAAGAGGTCTGCGCTGAACCCGGCGGGGGAAAAGAGAGCCCAGGATAACTTGCATGCGCATGTTTAGAACGCCACCATTCCTCCCCCCCCCCAAAAAAAAAAAAAAAAAAATCGGGGGAACGTGAACCGCGACGCCAATATTTTAAATTTCTTTCTCGAATTTGGACGCTGTCTTAAATAGTGTTTGGGATATTTCTGACAGTGATATACAAACTGAATGAAACCAAATTCTCGCAAGATTCGTAGGTTGAATATAAAGTCGTTTTTCATCGACTTTGTTGGGCGGCGAGCTTCTGTCTGCACCTTCGACCATCTGCTTGTTCAGCTGCGTTGTGCTTGAGGTTTTGCTTACTTCGTCATTTGCCTGCTTATTTCTCTGCCATTAAAATATCAAAGAAGACATTCCGCAACGTTGGAGGTTTTCTCTCGCTTGGAAACGAAATGAAACGAAACATTAACAAATTTTCCACGAGAACATCCACGCAACACGCGAGTAACATCCGCTGAAGAACTGGGTACCATGTCTAAAAATTAAGAGAGATAACCTTGGGTACAAGGCCTATATGCATTGGTGATTCACTATTTTACCTTGATAATCTCTTGTTTGCGCTAAGTAATTTCTTTTCAGAAATAATCACAAATGTTAAAGTTACACTTATTAACACTCCCATGCTATGCAGCTTTTTAAGTATTAAAAACTTCATTGTTTTCAGGGAAGACGTACGGTTTAATTGAGGGAAGAACCGATGCAGAGTTGATGGTGGCTGTCAAAACTCTGAAAGAAGGAAGCTCTACGGAAACCAAAGAAGATTTTTTTCAGGAAGTTGCTTTGATGTCTGTTCTACATCATGAAAACATTGTGAAATTATTAGCAGTCTCTACGGATGAAGAACCTTATGGAATGATATTTGAATTCATGGATTTAGGGGATCTTAATCAATACCTCAGAAAAGCCGGGCCTTTCTTTGAAGGCGAAGAGAAAGAAAAAGGTATGATAGAATAGATAAAGACACTTTATTAATTATTAAAGGGGGTAAGTTTCTAAAGAAACTGTGGTGCTGCGTCGGTGGGAGTATTACAAGATAATTTGGTTTTATCAACTGAGTTGATAATGTAAATTGGCCACCGTAAAGAGATTCGGAAGCTCACGTTTCGAGTTCTAGCCCTTCGTCGGAGCGAAGGGCTAGCGAAGGGCTAGCGCTCGAAACGACGACGAAGGGCTAGCGCTCGAAACGTCAGCTTCCGAATCTCTTTACGGTGGCCAATTCACATTATCAACTCAGTTGATAAAACCAAATTATCTTATTAATTATTAGATTGCTATCATAAAGAGATTACAGTAGATGCATTGTCAAGAGGCCTTGCTTTCTTCTATGCACTAATAAGAAAGAGGGTTGAACGTCCATTACTTGTGACCCATTAGTTTATGATGGTCCTCCCAAAGCAAGTTTAGCTGAAATAAAGAACATAGATTACGAAATGGAAAGTATATATACTATTGTTAAGCATTAAGAAATAAATACATAATATTTAAATGGTTCCTTGAACGCACAGTGGCCAAACACTGATTCCTCTAAGCTAAATCTTAAAGAAGTATGCATGAAATATTTTCGAAACATTGATGGTTCAGTGTTGTTTCGCACGCGCACTAGAGCAGAAAGTTCTTACTGAATTAATGTGCAGAGATAATCTTATTAGGCTCCTCTGTCCCTGTCCCCCTTCTTGACAGCTCTGGCTTTAGCTGTCACTTTAGGAAAAGTATTTGTTCAGTATTTATATACATGTCTTTTTTCTGTTTACAGTCAGTCTCACAGCAGATGACTTGATGTTCATCTCATTACAATGCGCTGCTGGCATGGAACACCTTCAGATGCTCCGATTTGTTCATAGGGACGTGGCCACCAGAAATTGTCTTGTTGGCTCAGGTCTTATTGTAAAGATCGCTGACTTTGGAATGTCTAGAGACATCTACGCTTCGGACTACTACAAGGTAAGCAGCTCCCAAGAGATGACCCAAAATTCTAAGAATAGTCTGTGTACGAGACTAATATTGATCATGCGTGTAGGCAGAGATGGCGGGAGATGCGGAAGGCAGGGGTCGCGCTAATAGGATCGATGTTCACATGGGACATGAATTCTGTCATCACAAACTCGCGTTGCGAGACACGTTAAGATCAAAGAAACCTATGTCCTGCTCCGAAGCAGGTCATTACTGATCTCGCCTAAGGGCCTTAAATAACCTTTTCTTATTTCCTTCTGTTGCAATGTCAATCAAGTCTGAAATTCTGCAATGAATGAGATTTCACAACACAAGCACGCCTCTTGCTTCAACATTTTCCCAATTCACAAAACGTCGATTAACAATTCTAATTCTTCAGTATGGCCAAGCTCTTTAATCCGTACGAATTTCAACGCTTTCAGTTTTCACAATGACTGCGAGGTGGAAATGACTCACAGCCAATGTGTTTTCAGCAGCAAAGCGCACAGCCACAAGCAGCATTTGTCGTTACCTCCGAGTCTAGGGGAGCGTTCTGTTCCACAAAAGAAGCATAATCGGGAGAGGGAATGTCTAAATAGAAAAAGTCTGACTGAAGGAAGCAATGGTGCTTTGACGGCTTTGCAGCCGTTTATCATATGCCAGATATGCCCTGACAAATTTATGACGTGATAAAAACAAGGAAGTCCACAGTGCGACCCTTGTCTTCTTTATATCAATGTGACGCGTCGAGGTTCGCTGAATTCTACTTCTCCTCAAGGATTTGTCCACTTTAGACAATGCTTACGAAAATATAAGTTTACGATGACCGGTATGTGTTGTCGATATTTCTAACTGAAAGATTTGTGGCCACAGACGGAAGTACCGTAGACTAGTCGATGATGAAACAGAGTATTCTGATTGGTTCTCAGAAATTTGAAATAAGGTAAGGAACGCTGACAAATGTATTTTGTCAATTCGTGCGGCGTTCACTCGAGGGCGCCGTTTATTCAAAATCCAATTTATTTCTTGCAAACAATAGTACGGTAAGAGTATTGAAAGAAAATTGAAGTATACTCACTTCGAACTGAAAAACACTCTTATCAATGAAAGCAAATTTCCAAAGCTTGTTTAAGCTGAACCACCGTATACTGTTCTCTTGTTTTCATTATATTCCACCCCCTTTGAGCTTCGAATGTACTAGCCTGATTTTAAACCATTACCAAGAGGTGTTTTAGGCTTGTTTAAACTCGATTATTATTGCATTTGAATTTTGAGTTTATGATTTGAATATACAGCGTTTAATCGAGTAAATACGGTAACTGAATTCTAACCGAGCTCCGAGGCTTTGGGGAATAAAAGAATAGAAATTGTTATACCTCTCAACTGAAATACGTTTTCAAATTGGAGGAGAACGCATCACTTGTCGCGGGTCAGAACTCACTGGGTGCTCACCATTTGGCCAGAAAATCCGGAAATTTCGGTTTGAAGTCAAATGGTAAGGTATTTTCCGGAAATTTCGTTAGGAAATTGTGCGGGAGTACCTTCAGAGGTACTCCTCTTTTTCCGTTCGGAATGGAACGACGGAAATTTCCTTACCATTTGCTACTAAACTTTCCAGTTTCCAGTCGTATCCCCCGCTCAGGAGAGTTTTGTAAAGTCAGTGATATTAGTATGCATAAAATCGTCATGGCGGTCACCGTCGAGGAAACGTTTATTTGCTCAAAACTCGGGGCAGATCATTCGGAGATGGAAGCCAGGGCATTTGCAAGTATAAAGAAAGTAACATGGGACAAGTTGCTGGCTTGTAAGGCCGAAATTATCCACAAGTAAGCTTTTTCATCTGTTACGTGCCGAATGCGAGGAACGCATAAATTATCGGCTCTTCTTACCTCGCATTGTGTTTCAGGTTATGTTTTTCATTTCGCTCGCTTTTTTTAGCCCGCTGAGGTCATATTTTCGTCTAAATAACCTAAAAAAAGTTCGAAAAAGATTTTCCCATTCAAGTTTCAATTCTCGGACAATTATTGTGGATTTTTTTTACCGAAATGTCCGATGATGTTATGCTTGTGTGTTTTGGTTGCTATTGGCGACCGCCGTTTCCTTTGTTGCGTAAAAGGGTGAATAAAGGTCACAAGAAAAATTCTAATTACTTCTGGTTTTGTTCGATTTCGCTGAAACTTTAACATGATGAAGCTGGATAGTTAAAGAATAGATTTTACTACTGCCGATGTGTGGTAGCTATTAAGATGTGAGTGACAAAACGCTTCAAATTCGGGGTTTTGGAGAGAGATTTTTGCAAAGCATGAGTTCGGCGTGATTTTGTAATTTGAGATTTTTGTGAACCCTGAAGGTAAAACTATCCAGAAATGTCTGCTTCATCGACGATTCAAATGAATATAAGTTCATATATGTTCCTCGAACAATTTCTAGTGGAAAAATAGCATTTTCCATAAGCGCTTGGGTTTTAATTTTTTTCCCGCGAAACTTGGTGTCATTGCTCGTGAATTATCGGGATTTACCTGCACCCGCTCACTAACAATGAACTCGAAATTTCAATACCGTACTCGGAGGCCTCGCGTGGTATTGAAATTTCGAAAATGGAACATTTGCTGTCATTTGTGTTCAGCTGTTTTCCGTTATGCCTGGTAAAACATTTTTGTATTAAAATATCGCTTTTGTTTCCCAAGGTGGAAGGCAAAGTTATGTTACCAATCCGCTGGATGCCACCCGAGGCTTTACTGCTTGGAAAGTTCACCGTGGAGTCTGATATTTATTCGTTTGGTGTTCTCTTGTGGGAAATCTACACTCTTGCTCTGCAGCCTTATTATGGCTACACAAATGAAGAAGTTGTGGAGTTTATCAAACAGGTTTGTCACAGCCGTCTATAAAGTTTTGTGAGCTCGCTGACCAACCTTCTACGAAAACGTTAATGAGAAGAAAAAAAAAAAACCTACGAGTAGTGTTTCTTAAAAATTTACGTAAATCCAGTTTGTTGCTGGTTTAAAAATTACATCTTAAGCATTTAAAGAATCTGGAATATGATAGTTAATTGATATGTAAAGACCTGTGCAGTATTGCATTCGCCCGTGTTATCACCCAAATTTTTAGAGCCTTGCATAGGGACCTTCCAAGTGGCACCATCGCATAACGGCCACAAAGTAACAGAAATACATGTCATTGAGTTTTGCCATTGAAACGAAAAACTATTACTTTATAGTTCCTAAACATTGAAAGTAATGATAAAAACTGTTTAGTTGAGCGATAATACGCTACAGCCTTCTCGGGCCGCCGTTTTAATGTCACAATGCACAAACTTGGAAATTCAAATGTTTCTTATAACAAAATGTGGTACTCCGTCGAACTTCGTAAAACGTTACTTTCTTTATTAGAGGGTCTTATATCTGATGAAACTAAAACTTCAGAAGGATTGTTTATTTTTAATTGTGGAAAAAATAATGACGTCACGTAAAAAACTGTCGTGATGCCTATGTAATTTATGGATGTCGTATTGCATATATTTCCCTTTTTTGCATTTACGATTGTGAAGGAACTCGACCATTATGTAGTTATTCCAGTAAAAAAATTAAAGAAACACTCCAGTTCACACAGTAATGTATTGCGTGACATCCCTTACGCGTGATGTATTTAAATATTAACTGTTCGCATGGCGTACCTGTGTTGACTCCGTGGCGCAATGGTAGCGCGTCTGACTCCAGATCAGAAGGCTGCGTGTTCAAGTCACGTCGGGGTCAGGTATACCTTTTTTTTCCTCCCGGTTCATGTTTTTTTTTCGAATTAGTTGAAGTATCTGCCCGTCTCTTTTCAGTATTTACAGAAAAAA
>CM042758.1:125716-136444 GCA_022496165.2 Catalaphyllia jardinei | reverse complement strand
AAGATAGGATACAAGGGAAGCTGGCAAATGCTTTATTTGTAACTACAAGCTTCCCCATATGGTAAGGCTAGAAAACATATATATCGTTAAACGTTAACTCTGAGGCGTTATCCACGCAGACACAGTTGTAGACTGCACGCCTCAAAGATGGTGCTTTTAAGTTTTATTGCATAATTAAAAAACACTTTCTAGGTTCAGCGGTGCACCTTTAGTATTTTACCCATTTGTCTATTTTGTATTTTCTGGTTGTATAAGGCTCCTCGTACTAGAGAAGCTTTTGAAGACTTAAAAATACAGCCGTTTGTAAATAACGTTTCTTATTATCATCATCATGGCCTCACAGATAGAGCTCACTGTCAGTGTGAAATAGCTATTTTTCTAAACTTACCAAATACAGAATCTTTGCGAGTACTTACAAATAAATGTATATACGGTATTTGTGATGAGTTATTTGAACATTTTCTGGCATTCTTTTTTGGGGGAGGGACGGGAAGAGGACTGAGGGTGGGGTTTGAGGGTCGCAAGTCCTGTGGCCCGTTTGAATGATTTTTGGAGTTCATATCCACCACTTTCTTGTCACTTTAATATAGTAATATCTAAAAATTAAAAACAATTAACTTATTTTAACTAACGCACCTAGCCACCAACCCTCGGTTTTCGACTTTTTTATTTTCAAGCCGGAGAGGTCACCGAATTGATCTAGGAGATCAAATAAGGATATCGCAGATAAATCGTCGCAGATAATAGCAGTGGTGTCATCTGCATACATGCTGAGTTTGGTGATCTTGCTCCCATTTTTAAGGCCTTTGATAAATTCAGAGATTCTGATCTGATGGACGAGTGGGTCTGCCGCGAGAACGAAGAGCAGTCCTGAAAGAGGGCATACCTGTCTTACTCCTCTTTGTAAAAAAAAATGCTGAGGAGTAACCATTGTTGATAAGACAGCTGGAAATGTTCTTGTAGAAAGTCTGATTCCAGTTAAGCGGGGTACACGTGAAGGCTGTTTTGACGTCACTCTGCATATTTCATTAACCACTGTTTGGGGTTTTGTGTAAATTTTTGGGTGTTTTTGGGCATTTTAAGAGAGATATTTTTTCTGAAAATATAGGTTAAATTGAAGAAAATAGGAAATGTTGAAGATTTCGGATGGATTTGGAAAATTGAAATTTGAAGTAAAGAATTAGTAGATGGACACTAAACAGTCCTCTACTAACCTGGGCCTCTATTTTAAAGGGTCAACTGTCTGGTAGTGTTTCCAACCTATTTTAATCGTAACAATTCCCTAACGATTCTCTATTCATGTTTACCACTGCCTTAAGGAAACTTGCACAAAACGTTCATGATGTCTAGCACCTTGATAAGGTGATCCCATTCTAAGGAGTGAAAGGCCTCTTCAACGGTCTCAAAAATAGTATCTTACCCTCTTTATTTTGATGTCTTTCAATTATGTCTGAAATCGCGCGCACGGATATTTTCGCCGATATATCTACTTTTAATGTGTCCTATCTGATCTCACTCTATCAAATAAGGACTGAGGGACCTCCTCTAAACTCTTTTCGGACGCCTGCCACGCAGACTAGAGTAAACATGATAATTTGGTTTTCACAATAAACTTGGTCGATAATGTGAATTGGCCACCGTAAAGAGATTCGGAAGCTGACGTTTCGAAGCGATACCCGGGGGATGATCCCCCTTCTTTTCTGTATTTCTAAACCAAGTTTGGCAAATTAGCTTTGGTTTCATTTTAATTTAGAAGTTGGGACAAAATGTCAGATTATGACGTCATAATTGATGACGTTGCGAAACGTGTTTTAATTTTTTCAAAATCTTATAGTGAAAGTTATGTCATTGGATAGGCCTTGACTTGAGGACTAAATCTTCGGGCTCAGCCTCAGTGTCCTGTGACACTCACCAGTGAAGTAAAACAAAGAAAATCTTCACAGGTTTTTTACACCGAGGTAAACCCGTTCTTTGCTATGTCGGTTATTCTTCGAGTTATGGTACATTACATATTTTTTTGCTGTCCTCCCGGAATTTGCTTAACCATACTGTCCCTCTATAAAGTCAATCCCTGGTTAATTTTCTACAGGTTTTTTTCTAGGAAGGCTAATAATGACTTAGTCAAATAGAAAGCTTGACGTTGCCAAAAGTAGTATGGTTTTAGATTTTTAATTTCTGAGCTTACTAAGATGATGTTAACAATTAATAGCAAAAACAACAACACTACTTCAGTTACAAATGTCACACCAATCTGTTTCCTTTATGAGGGCAAGGTGTGCCGGGCAGCCTTCTCAACAACTTTACAATCTTAACGCTTATAACAAGATTTCATAGAGCGGAGAACTCAGTTGAAAGGTTTCTTGCGGCTTCCATCACGGCAATCAATGAAACTGTCAAGCACTGGCAGTGCAAAGCTGCGTTGACTGCCATGCTGTGCCATCACAACATGCCACCATGTGTCACAAACAACACTAGGAAAAGATTCTCCATGAGTGACTGTAAGGAGTTCTTTTGCAAGTGCAGGCATTTTATTGACCAACTGGAGGTTGCTATGAATCTTATTCCCGGGGGGGGCGAGGCCCGGGGGGGGGGCCCCACTCCCAGAAAAATTGGGCAGGGGTGTGCGGCCCGCTTCCCAAAACTCTTACCTTATGACCAAAATCTACGATTTCCCCTACCTTATTTATGACCTGACCAAAACTTCGAAACCCTATTTATGACCTGACCGTTACATCAAAATCCTGTTTTAGACCTGCGTTATAATTGGATCCCTAGTTCAGAGCAATGTTGAATTACCGTAAACATAATTTGTGAATGACTTCGATAGTGATGTAAACGTGCCTTCCTGGCTTAAAAACATAGCCATGTCAAGGCTAGAGTACAAAAACCATACTCAATGTATGACTAAAATGGCCAAAATCAGCTAAAATCGATACCTATTTATCACCAAAACAGCTGAAAAACCATACTCTTTGGGGCCGCACATACCTATATAGCCCAAATAAAGAAGTACCCCCCCCCCCCGGGGAAGATATCAGGTTATCATTTCCTGACTGTTTTGAATTCTGAACTTGAAGAAGCACATGAACCAAGTATGAAACTTGGCTTAAGTATCTTATGCTATCGTATTTCGAGTTTATCGCATAGGCATAACTGTGTAATGATCTACCCGTGTAACCAGCTTCCCAGTAAACGTGGCACACACAGTGAGCCTGGACTACCATACCAGGCACGATTTACGGACAGGTTTTTAACGTAAGGGTTAGAGTGGTTTTCACTTGAGTGTCGTAAAACCAAAACCAAATTAATAACTCTAGCCAATCACAAATGACACAGACAATACAGCGAACCAATCAAAGCTCGAGGTAATTAGAGTTAGCTGACGCAAAGCGCGGGAAAATGCAGTGTGACTGACACTGCTCGAGTATTTTTCTGAATCTTTCTCCAAAAGAAACGGCTTCACCTTTCTTCTCCCTGCTTCTTGAACTTTTTAGTACCTTGTCATTTACCCCCCCCCCCACAAAAAATATTACAATAATTCTCAAAATGTTCCGCCATTTTAAAACACAGAGGAAAAATCTCTGTAATGATGACGTCAATCATGCATCTGCCCTTTAATAGATCAGGGCTTCAACAACTTTTTTTTAATTTTTTTTTTTCAGGCTTCTTCTTTCCAATTGCTTAAATTGGAAAATTTACTGCGAGGATCATACTTCACTTGCAGAACGTTTATCGTAAAAGTTTAAAGGAGTTCGCGACTACTTTAAGAGTGCGATACCTCTTTGTACGAGCTTAATAGTCACTTTCGATTGACGAGCGCGCTGTTTACTCGAGCGGTTACGCTCATGTATATTTTCGCAGTACTCACTGAAGCCTGTTGAGACCAATCCACTGCAATGATGTTGAAGTAAGATATGGAATGGTCGAATGGAACGGAATTTTCTGGTTGTTCCGATTTTCCGGAATTTTTGGCAAAATTCCTGAAAATGTCAGTTCCATTCACCTCCCTACCCAAAATTTCCGGAGTTTTTGGTCGAATGGAAAGCGCCCCAGATTTGTTTTCCGCAAATTTGCTACCTCGCTTCCAGTCGTACTCGTAGAATAAATTATTTCTGGTTGAGTTGTTGAATGCTAACGCAAAAAGAAAACGACCATTTCCGTTTCACATTGCGTCATTGAATCTAAGCGGTGACATCGCGTTTTAAATTTCTCACTTTGCTTTTCAATCATGAAGGAGATTTCGCCTCTGACAACAGCGTTACTTGCTTTTGGCTTATTTATGACCTATGTTGAAGTGACTGAAGGTAAGTGTCGAGAATTTTGACATGAAAATTCTAGAAAGAAACCCTTTGCGGTGTGGGGATGAGTTCAAGTTCTTTCAGGACTGTGAAATATTCTGCGGCAACAAATAAGTATTTTGACTTGTAGACAGTTGATATTAATTCATTACGAACTTATGATCAAATTTAGACTGATAGTTTTCTCTTTTTGTGAATTCGGTTTTAGAAAAAGGTCTTTGGATTAACTTATCTTTAAGTCAATGTCAACGAGGGCAACACGAAACAGTTGGGGTATAGGAAAATATCAGTCCAGTCTCGAAATTTCAGTATCCTAAACAAGAGTCTCGGAATCTCAGGCTCTTTACATGTTGAACCGTCTTGAAGTCTCGAAATTTTATAATTTGGATCTCAGAATCTCAAAAATTGCACCCGATACTTAGCAATATTGACCCGGAACTCACAACACAACGAGCAAGAAAAGCAGGTGCTAAGATTATTTCCGTTAACAGTGAGTTATTAGGAAGATGTACACCCTGTACACTAATTTGTTAATTACATACTTCCTTCACTTGCTGAAAATGCTGTATCTGTTCATCATCATTCAGTTCGTAGCTACAATGCACTTCTTCAGCGCTACTGGCGTGTCTAAACATGCTTCTAATTAGCGATTCATATACTTCCTTTTGAAGCTTTTTAGACAACTGACGTTTTCTTTAATGTATTTTTGTACATGCATGCAATAAACTACTTTGTTATTGTATTTATTTTTACTGAAAAGTGAATAATAACAATTCAATTCCTAGCTACAATGTAGTCCTTCAACGCTACGCACGGGTAGCTACTGGTATGTCAAACCTCAAATTTAGGATGACTGCTTTTGTTATATTCTTGGGTTGCACGTGACGTCACTATTTTCTAAAATCCAAAATTAAAGAGCCACCAAAGTTATTATCTTCATCAGTCATGAGAGGGGGGGGGGGGGGGGGGGGGGGGGGTAAATAAACATTTGTGAACAACTTTTCAGCTCAAAAACATGATTCGTCTAAACACAGGCACATTTTAAATTTCAGAGTTCTGGCGGTGCGTGACATAAAGCTATGAACGTGCTAATCAAAAAATATGTATTTATCTCGGGATTTTTAGTTAGAGTATTAGAAGTGCTTATTTAAATGTTTGCTTGATCAGATCAGATAATAAGCGGCCTAAATAGCCAAAGTAAGTTCCAGATTTTTACTCTATTTTCCGACCGCCATGTTGGTGTTCCCACAGGCGTCCCAAACTCACGATTCGAGGAATCGATCAAATATTAATGATTTATGTACGCGTATCGAGTGAGACGTGACTGACTTAAGTGCGCGGTGTTGTGTTACACATTGGGCCGTTGAGAATTTGAGCGCTCTGCAAGGCATTGTATGGAATTTATAATAACGAAGGATAAAATCGCGCAATGAAATAAAATGTTACTTTTGTGAATGAAATTAAGTAAATAAACTCACCTTGCCTGATTTCAGTTGTCCATTTTGCCTGTTTCGTCGTTTTTGGGGGGTTTTCAGGTGTTTGTCGTAGCTTTCTAAAGACGAAGTCAAGGCTGGACACTGCTGTTTCGAAAGACCTGAACCGCGAGGTCGTTTTTTCGCCGAAATTCTACTCCGCTGCTCGATTTTTCCCTCCAACGCAAAGAAGGATAGTCCTCTTTTCCGGTCGGCTTGGAAAAATCTTAAAACTTTCCGCTCCAGTTCGAACGATTTTTGCTTCACTGCTGGAGGTTTCAACTTTCCGGCGTATCGTGTGACCATCCAATGAACTACGGCACAGTTTGAAATCAACATTAGCGACCGCTCCTGCGTGACAAATGCGACTTACCGGACGGGTGCACAGTTTGAGGAGAGGGTTGTATTTTAACGGAAATTTTTTGACTGTGCCCCCGGCTCCATACTGGGCTCTGTAAATTTGTGCAAAATATTTCGACAAATATTTGAGGATCGGTAAAACGTACAGACCTAAAAGTTGGAGAAGTGTCTTAATTATTCATCTCCTATAACCTTATGATTTCTTTAGATTATTCACTGAATGGTTTTCGAATTGTTTTTTAATTGCGTGACGATGCAACCCAAGAAAAGACACCACTTGCCACTTTTGTACACGTGTTCGTGAGCACCTCTTGTCAAGTTTACAGGCACCTGCAGTCATCTAGGGCCTGTCATGACTCTTGCGGTACAGAATGTTTCATGATCTTAGTTCTGCCGCCTCAAAATTCTAAATTAAGATCAAAGCGGCATTGCATATTAAGTAGGAAAACCCAATTCCTAATCAGCAGTTGAAGCATCAAGATGTGTTTCTTTTCTTTTTACTATGCTGTTTCTTTTTGTCTTTTATTTTCTTGCACTTGTTATGCGCGCGCTATTTTTGTTTTCCATCTTATTACTGAAACGTTTTGAAGTGTAGTATCGCTGTGTATTTTTACGAGTTGTGCCGTATTTTGAAGAGCCCGTAGGGCGAGTCAAAATACAAACAACGAGTAAAGAGATGTCCGTGAGATGTCCGTGCGGGCGAATTTCGCGGATATTTACGGGGAATGCGTGACAGAAGTATGCGATTTGGCGCGGGAAATATAGCTAACTGATTGGTCAACAGCAAACAAACCTGTCTAACCGGTCCTCTGGAGTACAATTACCGCGTAATATTTGTACTCGTTTTTGGCGTTATTTGTACTCTCCGAGGTGCAGTTGGATAATAAACATTCAAATTGTAATGCAAGCACAGGGGGTACGCAATCTTGCTGAGTAAGGAGAGAGGAAATAAAGGAACGAAAAGAATGAATAGTTTACCTTGGTCTCCTGTTGTCATCTCTTAGCTTACGCGCTTGTACTGGGAAAACCGCTGCTTACAGATCCTGCGTAACACTGAAGCGCTAAACTCGTACCTAGGCCTTTCCGCGCTCAGTTTTGCTTTTTGATATGTATAAAACATTAACAAGGGAGGCAACTCTTTGCCCAAACAAATTGAACGCACTGCGAATATTCGCTCGAATCTCTAAATTTCGTTGCTTTCAGGAAACCAAGCAAACACAAAATGAGATCGGAAGGTTTTTCTACAACTTGGCCGAATCTGTTTTCGAATACTTTTGCGACAGTCGGAGAATTTTAGCGACTTTGGCAAAGTGTTTGAAGATATGATATGAAGCTACAGAATATAACGAAAGAGATTGATTGTAAGGTTAAAGAAGTCAGAGAGGAATTTAATCAGAGTACAACTTAATTTTATTGAAACATCTCTGCGAAATAAGATTGCCGATGTAAGTAAACATGCCATTTACAATGAACAGTACAGCAGAAAGAACAGCGTACGCATATCTGACATAACTGAACAAGAAGGCGAAGATATTGAACAATAGGCCAGAAACTTCATGAATTTGGTAAGGACAGCCGTGATACTCGCCATTATTGTTTTCTCCATATCATCTAAACAGAATGAGACTGGCAAAAACTCAAACACGAGACTGACTGAACACAAACGAGCCACGAGAAATGGTGATGCCAACAATCACATTGCTGTGCATCATCAACTGACAAACCACAACATTGACTGGGACTGTGCTCAATGCTTAAGCTACGGTACAAACTATTTTCAACGAGTGACGAAAATAAAACTGACAAACGGACTTCCGACAGACCAACTTCAATTTGACGGACCTCAAACCGACCAATTGGACTGAAAAAGGACGGATCGAAACCGACCAATGACTGATGACAAACTTAATACTAGTCTTTCAGCCAATGCCATCATGGCTTAATTGACCAGTCACTTTCAACGGAACACTATTCA
The DNA here is from genome assembly GCA_022496165.2 of Catalaphyllia jardinei. Classification (NCBI taxonomy): domain Eukaryota; kingdom Metazoa; phylum Cnidaria; class Anthozoa; order Scleractinia; family Caryophylliidae; genus Catalaphyllia; species Catalaphyllia jardinei. Next base: position 128,339 of record CM042758.1, on the reverse strand, counting down.
CTTGACTATGAAGATTGAAGATGACTTCCGCTCAGGTTGCCGAAACGTCGTCAGTCACCAACAACAGTTCTTTTCAGAACTGCCCTCCCCCGGACGGCCACACAGTACGAACTACTGACACTCCTGGGTTCAAACCATTTACTATGTCTTCCTTTCGTCAAGCGTTGTTAACAGCAGAATTGTTTTCCGGTTATCGCAGTGATTTTTCGAGAGTTGTCCTTTTCCACCAAAAAAACTCTAGCTGCTACGTAATATGAACAAAAAGATTTTTTTAATTCGACGCATTTAGATATTTCTCCTATTTTTACCGATTCCCAGAATATACCATGCAGGTCCGACTACAGTTAAAACACTCAAGTGGAGACGTCTTTAACTTCGCTTAGTCATCTGTATTCGCTTGATACTTCAAAAAGAGAAAAGCCTGCCAGTAAATTCATACTAAACTGTTCATCAATTCAACTGAAGTCCTCAAAGTAAGAAACTAGAAAACTACGTAGAATTAGGGATTTGTGTAATCGAGATTGGATCATGATTTCGGCGCATGCTTGCGTTGTAGGTTCGGTTCTTACTGCCCATATATTCCATTTATGGTAAGCATAAACTAGGTATGCACATATTGCTGCTGATATACTTCCAGCTACTAAACTACATTAATCTTAATGCTTAAATTCTAAACGCTAATCTGAGCGAAATGCTTGCGCTTGTTACTGGCGCCCCGTGTTCACCGCGCACGCGCTCTGCTACCGGGTAACATATAACAAGCTAGTATCCTGGGATAGTCAATGTTGTTTTTGTTTTTCTACATTTTAAGGTGCAGTGCTTCCGCCAATGCGGGCAAACTGTTCTACCATCACTCCTAGTGAAAAGGTGGGATGTGTGGTACCTGAAGGTACCAACAAGACTATGTGCACATTCCTAGGCTGCTGCTGGGATGAAGGCGAGAGTAATTTCCAAAAAAGATGTTACACAAAAAGGTAATTTTGTTTTTGTTGAAGGGGAGATAGAAGGGATGCAGGGAGCGGGTCACACTGGTGATCATTTGAGTAGACAGCTGATATATAAAGTATGACTCGGCTTATACTGAACTTGTTCCACTCGGACTTATGGCTGTTTTCGTCAGGTAAGCTTATTTCCCTTGTAAGTCTTTCCATCAACAAAAAATTCCTGTAGGATCCGCAAGAGATGAAAATAGATACTCACTAGGAAATAGGTTAAAGGATGGCAGAAGGATGAAAACAATTCTGTAAAGGAAGGTTGGGTAACTTTACATCCACTGACGTCATCATGCATACGGTACCATTCTACACACACATTGAGAGGACTGGAAAAGATGGGGACCGATTAATGAAGCTTTTGTTTAACCCTAGCCTCTTCATTTGACAATCCCCTATGCTAATAGGGCACACCTAAGATATGTAAAATGCTATCAACTAAAAGAGCTGGAGATTACAAAGAGCCAAGCAATTAATCAAAACTTGTGCAACCTATATCTGATGTAGAAGTATGCGCTTATTATATCAAGTCACGATTGCGTTTGAGTTTTTCTTTCGTCACACACACACAAAAAAACAATATTCTACAAAATTAAAATTAATTGTTCCCTACTCAGTAGTTTGTCGTTATCTTATAGTTAGGTAAAGAAGTCAAGCGTAACGTACAATTTTTTTCACCACAAAAGGATGATACTGTAAGAATATCGTTTACCACACCCGTCTGTTAACAGGTAGCTTTGAATTGACCTAGGTGTTTTTCTTCTAACAACCAACTACTTTCGAGAAAGAACAGAAGGGAAAATAACATTTGAATGTCTAGAAAGAAAACTGGTAAAAGAAATTTGAAACATTATTCGGAAACATTAAGTGAAACCTCCGCGGCGCAATGGACTAGCGTGTTGGACTTCTAATTCAAAGGTTGTAAGTTCGAGTCCCACCTGGGTATTTTTTTTTTATTACTTCACGGTAGTTTCTGCAGGGTAAATTCATCGTGTAATACAAGACAGTCTATTTTTCTCTCCATTTTGTAGAACGTGCGAGTTAACTGCAGACGAGAATTCGCTCGAAATTTTCACACTCCTTCCAGGGCTTGTATGCAGACACTCCAACGTATCAATATTTTCATAGTCCTTTCTGCTCTCAGTCGTGAGATATCAAGTTGAACACGAGAAGAGAAATTCCATGTTTCCAATAGCCATGTACTATTTTGTTTATTATGTAAACATACTAATGAAAACTTTTTTGACAATTTGCCGAAGATTTCCGAAGATTCTCCGAAATTTGTCCGAAGGCCAGAAAAACGTTTGCGAAAATTTCCCGAAAATTTCCGAAGCTTGCCATAGATGTCCGAAGATAACCGGAGATTTCCGAGTAAGAACCGATGATGTCTCGATCATACACCACCATATCCAAGTACTTTTTAAGAGATTATGTAACCATAGGAATGGTTATCTCGTTAGGAAAAATCATGTTATTTTCCGTGTGAAGATGTTTACGCGCGAAAGTTCCCCAGGTATTTCACTGGGTGATGGCCTCCTCACTGGTGTTTATATAATAAAAGTGTATACATCTTATATAAATAATCGTTACTGTGTGGTGATTATTTGCATTGTAATATACTAAGTTCTCGG
>CM042758.1:101535-120716 GCA_022496165.2 Catalaphyllia jardinei | reverse complement strand
ACTCTCATCGGTTTGTTGCTGTGGTTATGCAGTTTTTAATACCATAAAGTAATACTCAATAGCTTTCAGATGAGAGGCTGAATAATATTCTTACATTCGCAAACTATAAAGATAAGATGAAATTCGAAATTTGTCAAGTCCTTACCAGGTTCTTTTCAGGTCTTTATCAGGTCCTCACCAGGTCCTTATCAGGTCCTTATCAGGGACTTCAGCGTTTGTTCCTGGGCAAGGCACGTAACTCTCGTAATATTGAGAGGGGAAGTGCAAGAGACCTATGACATCTATGATGCACTGACATTCTATCTGTGGTGAGAGGGGCGGGAGGGGGAAGGGGCGGGAGGGGGAAGGGGCGGGAAGGGGAAGGGGCGGGAGGGGGAAGGAGCGGGAGGGGATAGGGGAGGTGGCGGCCTAGCAGTATTATGTTTATCTTGCTTAAGACGAATCCCGTTCAGGCCTGAATTTTTCAGGTTTTAATTTCACAGCTGCTTTAGTTGTGTGTGTAACTGCGATGATCAATGATGTCATTATATAACTTTCTCGGCAGTTGAAATAAACGATCTTTCATATAATCACTTGCAGCAAGAGATTTTCTAGGTATAGTCCTTCTACCCAAAGTAATCCCTCTTAAGGACGTTCGGGGGAAATTTTCCGGTCAATAGTTTTTTTTTTAAATTTTACTTCAGTCAGAAATGCAAAATGAAAAATTGGGCGCAACCGACTTCGTGATGCAAAGAACGTGTGTGTACGAACAAAAGTAGACATCGTGCTTATAACTGTTTAGACATCGTTCTCATGATACTAAGTTCAACCGAAGAGCTTACTCGCGCGATGCGTGGACAGCGCAAGCGAAACTACCTGAGATGAAAATGCGAGAAATGTGGAGAAAATTCAGTTTATCCCGGTTTTGATTTTCAAAAAACGTTTCACAACAGGGATGTTTTCTGTGCTCCCAGCTTTCTTTTTGTTTTTGCAGTTAATTATTTTTTGCCCTTTTTTCAGTTTTAGCGAGTTTAATAAGCTAACCTCAACTGCAACGAGTACAGTGGTTGCGTTATCTGGCGTTGTAATTCTTTGTTCATTTCCTTTGCCGAAACGAAATAGCCAGATTCTGTCTATTTGAGAGAACGTAAATCACGACGCCAATATTTTTTAAATTTCTTTCTTGAATTTGGACGCTGTCTTACACAGTGTTTGGGATATTTCGTAGGTTCGTAGGTTGAATCAGTAAAGTCGTTTTTCATCGACTTTGTCTTTGGCGTTGTTGCTTAAACTGCTTTTAGCTGCTTAGGCGGCGCGCTTCTGTCTGCACTTTCGACCATCTGCTTATTCAGCTGCGTTGTGTTTGAGGTTTTGCTTGCTTCGTCGTTTGCCTACTCATTTCTCTGTCGTTAAAATATCAAAGGAGACATTCCCACAAGCCGTTGGAGATTTTCGCTCGCTTGGAAAAGAAATGAAACGAAACATTAACGAATCTTCCGCGAAAACATCCACGCAACACGCGAGTAACATCCGCTGAAGAACTGGGTACCATGTCTGAAAATAACTTGGGTATAAGGCCTATATGCATTGGTGATTTACTCTCTTACCTTGATAGTCTCTTGTTTGCACTCAGTATTTTGTTTTCAGAAATAATCACAAATGTCAAAGTTTCACTTAATGACACTCCCATGCCATGAGGTTTTCAAGTATTAAAAACTTCATTGTTTTCAGGGAAGACGTACGGTTTAATTGGGGAAAGAAGCGATGCAGAGTTGCTGGTGGCTGTGAAAACTCTGAAAGAAGGAAGTTCTACGGAAGCGAAAGAAGATTTTTTTCGGGAAGCTGCTTTGATGTCTGTTCTACATCATGAAAATATTGTGAAATTATTAGCAGTCTCTACGGATGAAGAACCTTATGGAATGATATTTGAATTCATGGATTTAGGAGATCTCAATCAATACCTCAGAAAAGCCGGGCCTTTCTTTGAAGGCGACGAGAAAGAAAAAGGTTAAATTTGATAGAATTTAAAGACACTTTATGGAGTATATACTTGACAATTATCAAATACTTGTGAAATGTTTGTGGCTAGTCTGACGCGGCGTTTCTTCTCGGCCAAGCCACTCTTCAGAGACCTTTAGAATTCACAGGCAAACTCGTTGAGCAGCACGCCCAAAATCCCGTTCGCAAATTCTTAATGTTGACAGTTTGAGCCTCTATCGCAGAAGGATTCCCAAACGTACGTTCACGAGTTAAATTTATACAAAAGTATATACTTGCTATTATATGTTATTGTTAGGCATTGAGAAATATACATAAAATTTAAAGCCACGGTTCCTTGAACGCACAGTGGGCAAACACTGATTCTTCGCTGCTATGCATAGGATATTTTTAATACATTGATGGTTCAGTGTTGTTTCGCATGCGCAATAGAGAGGAAAGTTCCTGTCTGAATTAATGTGCAGAGATAATCTTATTAGGCTTCTGTGGCCCTGTCCCCCTTCTTGACATTACTGCTAATTGCGAGTTGATAGCTTAACTTTAGGACAATTATTTGTTCAGTATTAAGTTTCATTTTTTTTTCTGTTTACAGTCAGTCTCACAGCAGATGACTTGATGTCCATCTCATTACAATGTGCTGCTGGCATGGAACACCTTCAGATGCTCCGATTTGTTCACAGGGACGTGGCCACAAGAAATTGTCTTGTGGGTACAGGTCTCATTGTGAAGATTGCTGACTTTGGAATGTCTAGAGACATCTACACTTCGGACTACTACAAGGTGAGCTGCTCCGACAGAGATGACCAAAAGTGCTAAGAATAATTATTGTTTTTTTTTGTTTTTTTTTTAAACATGTCTGGGTGCCGGAAGCAGGCAATACTGCCGATACACCAAATCCCCTAAGGTTATTACCCTTTTAAAGGAAATTTGGGAGTCCCCACCGGCCAAAGAAAATTTGACCTCGGTGGGGCTTGAATCCACGACCTCCGGATTAGATCTTCCGATGCTCTACCGACTGAGCTACGAGGCCAGTACGGGAGCAGGTCAGGGTAATTTAGATAGTGAGTCGCGGTAAATGCTCAAATGTATAGATATATATGGGAACCGCCGAGTTCAAATTTTCTTTGGCCGGTGGGGACTCCCAAATTTCCTTTAAAAGGGTAATAACCTTAGGGGATTTGGTGTATCGGCAGTATTGCCTACTTCCGGCACCCAAACATGTTTTCTTTTAAAAAAAAACAATAATAATTCCTATTTCACGGGTGCTACGCGGTTCCCATATATATAGTGCTAAGAATAGTCTGGGTACGAGACTAACATTGATCACGTTTGAAGGCAGAGAGGGCCGGAGATGTTAAAGGCAGGGGTCGCACTAACCGGATCGATATTCACATTAGACACGTTAAGATCAAAGAAACCTATGTCCCGCTCCGAAGCAGGTCATTACTGATCTTGCCTAATGGCCTTAAGAAAAACATTTTTTTATCTTTCCTCTGTTGCAATGTTAATCAAGTCTGAAATTCTGCAATGAATTAAATTTCATGACTCAAGCACGCTTCCTGTATAGAGCTTTTGCTTCAACATTTTCTCAAGTGTCACAAAACGTCAATTAACAGTTCTAATTCTTCAGTGTTCAGTATGGCCAACCACTTTAAACCGTATGAATTTCAACGCTTTCGGTTTTCACAGTGACTGTAAGGTGGAAATGACTCCCGCGCAGCCAATGCGTTTTCAGCAGCAAAACTCGCAGCCACAATAGCAATGTCGTTATACCTGCGAGTTTAGGGGAGCGTTCTGTTCCACAAAAGAAGCATATTCGGGAGAGAGAATGTCTAAATAGGAAACGTCTGGCCAAAGAAAGCAATCAGTGTGCTTTGACGTTGAGAAAATGCTTTGCAGCCGTTTATCATATGCCCCGACAAATTTATGACCGACGTGTTAAAAACAAAGAAGTCCTCAGTGCAAACCTTGCCTTCATTACTTCAATGTGACGTCGGGTTTCGCTGAATTTTCTCCACTTTAGAGAGTGATTACGAAAGTATGTGTTTACGATGACCAGTATGTGCTGTCGACATTTCTAAAAGATTTGTGGCCACAGACAGAAGTACCGTAAACTGGTCGATGATGAAATAGAGTATTCTGATTGGCTCTTAGAAACTCGAAATAAAGAACACTAACAATTTTATATCTTTCGTCAATTCATAGCAGGAGTCATTATAGTGGCTCCTGTTAAGAGCCAATTTCGATACCCCGAGTGCTCCGTTTATTTAAAATCCAATTTATTTCTTGCAAACAACATTGAAAGAGCACTGAAATATACTCTCTTCGAACAGAAAAACACTCTTACTAATGAAAGCAAATTTCCAAAGCCTGTTTGTGCTTCGAATGTACTGATTTTAAACCATTATTTAAATGACAGCCCTATGATGTTATGGAATCAACCGAGACGACTTTCGCGGGATTAGAACTGGCTACTCAGTTGATCAGCCGCCACGCAAGCATCTTCCTTGGTGTAATTATTTTAGGTATGAATAAACCTAGACCATGGAAATGTCCGTGGACCAGTTCGAAGAAGCGAACCAAAAAGGAAAATACAGCAATGAACGAACAAGCGAAAATTGGCGGAAAGTTGAAGCTACGGCTATCTGGGATGAAGCCTGCAAAAGATCGAGTCGAGAGTTTTAATTGACAAAGGCGCTGCAATGATAGTACATGTTCTTTCTGGCTGGCTTGCCTCTTCCTATCCAATCCGACGTGCTTTCCTCCAACATATCAGCTGAAGGGTTTCCGTCAAATCTGTCACAAATAAACAAAAACGTTCTTGCCATTTCGCATGAAGGAATTGCTCAATTGCTGTATGGGTGTTTGTCCATCCTACCGAAAGCGGCAGTGACATTGGACTTGAAAAGCTTTCTTATCAATTATTTCTATCAACATCACAATATCACCATTATTATCAAGAGAAAAAGTGAAACATGCCCGAATTTCTGAAATCGCAATATAAATAATTCTCCCTCTAAAGTTTATCGGTTCATTTGAAGCTGCCACGTTTTCTTTTACTACTGAACTTGTTTTTCCCGCCTAGCCGCTTTAGTTTGTTTTCTAGTGGTCGTTCCCTTTGTTGCCAAGCAGCCAAAAATATTCTCTTGGCTAAAAGCGCAATGCGAAACAATAATGCTTGATTGAAGATGACGGGGGTAAATTTCACCAGGAAGCCAACGGAAGTAAACTTTCCAAGCGCTGATTGGCTCAGTTATCCGAGAACCCAGTTGACTGTGTTTGTGGGCGGAGTTTGTTTGCAAAGCAGGAAAATGTTTTCAGCGCTGTTTTCTGGAAACAATTTTTTCACCAGAAGGGGGCACTTTAAAGAGCTACAAGTCCAAGGGAATTTGTTCGATTGCTCTCAAATCTTGACAGTAACTAGTTTTAGTTTTACATATAAACAACAAAAAACGTGTCTGCGAATTTTTTATTTCTAAATACTTTTTTTTTTCAAGAGCGAGTTTTGTACGATAACTCCATATTTTTGTAATTCTATTTCAAAAATGTTTCACTGAAATTGAATATGGCAAATCGCAGACACGCTTTATAGCGCTTTTGCCCCAGAAACAGAGGAACACATTAAATAAGCGAAAAACAAACTTCGCTTTGACATGTAACGCTCAAAAGGTGATTCGGGCGCTCGCATTTAGGAGTCGTTAAAAATTCGACAATTCATTTTTTTTCAAAATTTTTGGTATAGTCTGATAGCCAGTCCTATAAGCTTTAATTTGATATAGGGGTTTAATCCGGACCGGCGCTTCATCGCTTGCAGGCGAGACACCCCTGAAGGTGCATGGTAACCTTAAAACAGGGACAAGTCTCTTCGGTCACCTCATGCTAATGAGGCAATATTTTGACCCAATATGGTCTAAGCAGTCATAAGCGACCACATCTCGTAAGCGCGTATCAGCTGTATATTATATTCATCCTTCGAACTCGATGTAATTTGTCTTGTTTGCCTCAAAACAATGCTAGAATTTTAATACATCAAAAATGGACAATTTGGTGTAATTTGTGTTCAGCTGTTTTCCTCTATGCCTGGTAAAATATTTTTGTGCAACATGTAAAAATATCGCTTTTATTTCCCAAGGTGGAAGGCAAACGTATGTTACCAATCCGCTGGATGCCACCCGAGGCTTTACTGCTTGGAAAATTCACCGTGGAGTCTGATATTTATTCGTTTGGTGTCCTCTTGTGGGAAATCTACACTCTTGCTCTGCAGCCTTATTATGGCTACACAAATGAAGAAGTTTTGGAGTTTATCAAACAGGTTTGTCACAACGGTCTATAAAGTTTGAAAAAAATCTTTTTTCAAAATAACTTTAGAGATTTCAGTATATATGCACTTTTTTGTGATCTCACTGATCAGTCTTGTGCGAGAACATGGGAAAAAGAGATTGAAAAAAGCCTCTGCGAGAAGTGTTTCTTAGAAATTGGCGCAAATCCGGTTATTGCTGGTTTAAAAGTATAATCGTAAGCATTCAATAATTCAGTAAAGTTAAGAATCTGGGATATGATAGTTAATTGATATGTAAACAACTTGGCCAGGGTTTAGGAGGGTCTCAATGGGGTTAACTGTCAACCGTCAAATGGCCAAAAAAATTAACCGTCAAGCGTCAAAAACAGAATATTTTTAACGTCAACCGTCAAATGAGCAAACCAAATTAGCGGTCAAATTCCTCAGCAACCTCCTTCCCAGGGCCTTTTCCCTGAATTGGGACAGAGCTCCACCCCTAAGGCAGGAAAAAGGCCCTGGGAACGAGGCTGCTGACTTTCGCTCAGTTAACACTTCCGGTGTCGTAAAACGTCAGTCATCACATGTCACTTCGCATGACCTCGCTATCGCTGTTCGTTTGCTCTTACAAAGCATCACGTTCAGTATGGACCATTTTACAGTCGTGTGCTCAGTGACCTGGTCACTGAATGGCAGCGGGGCTGCAGGTGACCTCCTTTTGATACAGATGTCACTGCTTTTATTGAATAAATCAGGTTGTTATAATGCTAACTAGATTATTTTACATGACAAAACCAGAGAGGTCTGTATCAAAGCAAGGTCAACTCCAGCTTCACTGCCACTCAAAGACCAGGTCACCGAGCAACCTCGTTCCCAGGGCCTTTTCCCTGGCTTGGTTGGTAACCGAGCAGCCAACTGTAACGCCATCACTCCTGTAGTCCAGTCCCTGAACTCTCCTTTCTTCCCGCCCCATATGGGGGGTGAACCCAGACGGGTGAAAGGAGAGTCGAGGATAACTTGCATGCACATGCTCAGAACGAACCAATCAAAAATTACTAGGTCCCAACCACGCTGCTCGCGTCAATGTGTCGCGCAATGCCTTTTTCAGCTCGTGCTCGCGCAATTTCTTTGACGTTGATATTGTGGTAAAAACGTAACTATCGAAATATGGCCATGGCTTATCGTGATCTGTACTTTTATCGCATCGACAACGAGTACGCGTTACTAATCTTTTCCCAAAAATTTTTTCGTATTGTTTCTGCATATTAAGCGAGTTTGCAAAAGTTTTTGAAAGGAAAGTCTGACGCGTACAAGTAGCTCATTTGCATAATGCAGCGCGTGCACTTTCAAGTCCGAGTCGGTGTTTTCAATCTGTCAACAAATCTTGGAAAGATTTCTTTTGTCATCTTTGATACTGTGACAAAAAACAAATCGAATGTGGTATAGCGTGGTACTGGTGAAATTCCACTGATTTGGGATTAATTGACATGTTTTTAATCAATCTGAATGCTTGTATATTATCATTCAGAAAATCGCGCCACAAGCCAAATCTGGAAAATACTTCCAAATATGGTTTTTTTCCCCCGATATTGGGAGGAAAAAATGGCGGCGTTCTGAGCTTGCGCATGCAAATTATCATGGACTCTTCTTTCGCCCGCCCGGGTTCAGCCCCTATATGGGGCGGGAAGAAGGGAGAGTTCAGGGACTGGACTATCACTCCTGCTGTACGAGGTCACTGGGTCACGCAGCGGGACGAGTAAATGTCACGAAATAGGTTCGCTGCTAGGAAAAAGACTTTGTTCCTTTTATTAACAACAACAATCGTATTCAGTATAATAATAGAATGTGACTTAACTTTTCATTTATCGGTTAACAACTAACTTTTGGGCCAGATATCAGTTAAGGACGTTCGCGCCCATTGCTACTGCACATCTCTAGTGCGCACGCTATTCATTGGGGACGCGCGTGCCACGTCATTTTAAGCCCGCGCACCGAGTCGAAAACTCAACAAAATATAGAGCTGATGACCTTTGCGTAACTTGGTGTGCGAATATCTTTTTTGTATGCTCGGTGACCCCCACTTTTTTTTCGGCAGATCACTTCCTTTCCTGATTTTGGTATGTGGACACAGGAGTGCGTGACTTAGAAGTTGTAGTTTTTAAGGCTAATTTTAGCTGATTTAATGACATATGTAGCACAGATCTATCAAATAGGCCTATATACGCTGTGTTAAACACACATAACTTAGACATGATTCTTCAACTTAAATATATGCCGATGGTAACGAATCCGGCCAGGATCGCCTCGAATGACTGGAAATCCTAGAAATGCTATGGTCTGGGCTACGCCTTCTCTTCAAAACGAGTTAGGTGACCCCCAATTTTTTTACATTTATAATCTAGTCTTCTCATTTTCTACCTGCAGTCAAAGTTTTTTAAAAAAATCTGTACGTGGGAAGTTTTTGGGCGCGAACGTCCTTAACGACTATTTTTTGGGCCGATTGTCAGTTAAGTGTTAACCTTATTAGCACCCTCTTCTTCAGGTACAGAAGGCTGGTTTGGCCAGCCGAAATATAGTACACCGTCAAAGAAACATTCTACGTTGTGTCGGTCTCTGCGTTTACAATTCTTCCTTTCATGTGTTGAATGATTTTGCTTTGGTGAAATGTTTTTTTGCGTGAGTGAAAATGATTTTTCCGTGGCGAAATTTGTTTTTGCCGTGGGGAAATTGATTTTGCTCTGGCGAAATTGGTTTTGCCGTAAGTAAACAGACTTTACCATGGCAGTTGTGGGCCACCGTATAAAATCGATCCTGTCTGTAGCTGATACAAACATTTATAATAAAACAAACATTACATTGAGTTCCGGGTTGTAGGAAAACATGAAATAAAAAGCAATTTGCAAATGTCCAGTTTATTTGCACGATAGCCACTTTGAAGGCCCGTAACGATCATATTCCAATCAAAGCCTTTCGGAAACCGCCCAAAATCTTGTAAAATCATTCGAGACATTCGAGAACTATTTTTTGACACACTCGGTTATAGCTGTGCCAGGTTATATGATTAAAACATACATAACTTCAGTGTACTCCACTGATTCGCGTCACTTTTAAAAGCGTGCACGCGGGAAAAGGTGTGCGGTCAGCGTTTAGAGATCGTAGTCATTCGTAAAGCTCCGTAGTAAACGCTCTGTTCTGTTAGTGAATTCGGATTTTTTCCGGCTTTGACAAGCATTTCCCTCTTGCGAACATTCAGACAGATTTGAGTAACCCGAAGTCAACCGACAAATCAATCGTGACTAATCTTTTCTGTTCTTCTCAGTCGCACATTCGGGCATTAATCGGGAAGCGATCTTCACGCAGTCGAAGTTTGATTAGGCACAAATATTCTTTTGTTACTTATTTTGGGTTAACGGACACGCTCGAGGACATAAAGTGTATGGCCTCGGCCTCCGGCCGTAGAATCAAGAAACGGATGAATCGACACCCCTCATTCCCTTTTAATTTACTCGATCAATCCGTCCGTAAAAATTGAGAAAAAAATCTAACGCAATAGAATACTTTTTGCATTTACCTCTGTGTACGTAACTTTTTATCACAGGGTATAATTCTGGGTCAGCCCGATGACTGTCCGGATCACGTGTACCAAATAATGAAGAGTTGTTGGCTCCAAGATGCTTCACAAAGGCCCAACTTTACCTTGATGATAGCTCAGCTCAAACAGGAAGTGACGTCACCCACACATTCACCCGACCATCCGTTGCCAGTCCACGACAAGCAATCGTTTTACCAGAACATCGGGTTCTCGCCAGAACAGCTCAAAGGCAAGTTAGATATTGTGTGATAAGCTTAACGAAATAAGCGACTTTGGGAGCTTTTTTCAGGATCATTTTTAATTGGCTTTTAGAAACACAACAATGACCGAAAGAAAAAACTCATGGAACTCAATTATAAAAGAATCTATTTTGCAACAAGCAAGACATGCAGATTTAGCTACAATTTGATCGGATGGATTACTTTCCAGGATCGCTCGCTTCCTGGCCGCTAGTCAAGGGGAGTGAAGTTCAACACTCTTTACACTCTTTCTGCAACCCAGAATTCCATTTTCTATTCGAAGAAAAATTCCAGATTGAGTTGTCGGAAACTTCCAGTGACGAATAAAACAACCTTTCCGGAATTTCAGAATAAAAGTGCAATTTCGTATCGGTGATTTCTGTTCCACTTGACTTTCCTACCGGATTTTGCGATATCTTTGGTTGAATGATTCGCTTTTTTCAAATTCAGTAATTTCCAAGTCTGAAGTGAAAGAGAATGCTCAGTGAAACAGAATGTCAAGAGCTAGTTGGTTACAACCAAAGGTGCTGACTGCCTCCTATGGGAGTAAAGGCTGCAGCGATAGTCAGCCGGAAGTGGACTATCAGGGTAACTGTGAATTGGAGTAACCAAATTAACTGGAATTTCTTTCATTTCCTCAGAGATCCCCAGCGAGAAAAAACCTACCCAGAAGATTTCCGACCAAGGTCCAGGTACACCTGAAAGTGGTCACGTGCAACCAAGCTCGGGTTATGTTAATGTAGCTTTAAACCTTGGTGTTGTGTAAGATGATAAAGTTTGATGAAAATCAACGAATTATGATTCATGTGAACGTATGTAAATACACAAACATACTTGTTAACGCGAGCCTTTGCGCACAGCTAAAACTGAATTCTGTTCAAAGATCTCATGAAATATATGTTACTACACAAGTTAATGATGATAATAATGTTGTTGTTGATGATGATGATGATAATATAAATAAATAAATAACAACCACAATAACAGTAAAAAATCGCACAATGTAACTCTGATAATTTGAAAAGGAATTTTTTCATACCATACTGCATGAGGTTTTAATTTTTTGCATCTGTTTGGTCGCGATTTTGATTACCATATTCTGAGCTTGAAATGACGTTTTAGTTTGTCATGATTCACATTATCAGCATCTTTTCCTTGAGTACAATGATTAGAAAATTATTCACTTACTGTGAAGCAGTTTATGTGTGATATTAGAAGTTTTAGAAGCGAATTGTTAGATCATTTAAACCACATAATTAACATTTTCCGAGAATTAAACCACTGCAAAAACCGTGTACGATCAAAACTTGCTCTACGTTGGATCAAAATAGATCGTGACCAGACCAAAAAAGTTTAAAAAGTAGAAAATATACTGCAAAGGTTGGTCAAGACAACGTGAAAATAAGCGTTGTTACAACATTTCGGCTGGCCAAGACAATAAGGCAAGCAGAATCGTACAAATTGTCGCAACTATGAACTTAACAGAGTGATCGACCAGCTATCTATTGCAGTGCAATAACAGTATTTGTATATATAGGTAATCATACGGTTTCGAGTTCAATTTGGGATTAATTTGCACGAGTGACTTCTTCAAAAAGCCGAAATTGCATGAGCCGCTTAAAATCAGAATCGAGCATTTTTTTTTATGTGTATTATTAAATTGCTTACCATCAGCCAAAATTTTTGTTTTACAAATAACCAACCAACTGCTGGCGTTTTGCAGAATTAGAGGAATTGAATGTTTCAATATTCAGCATGTTTCTTATTGTAAACTGAGCACATTTTCTGGCCTGCAAATCGTAGAATCAACATTTATTAGGATGCGATACAAAGGAAGTTGGCAAATGTTTTATTTGTAAATGCAGGCTTCCCCATGTGGTAATTATAGAGAACATATATATTGTAAAGGCCGCCGCCCAGTAGCCGACTTTTTGTCGGCCGATAAGAAATCTTCACTTGTCGGCTAGTGTGCGGTGAATTCAGGCAAGCCTGCGACAAGATCGGGGCTTGTCGGGCAATGTCTGACAGTGCTAGATCTCAAACGTCTTGTCGGGCCTTGCCGGCTAGTGTGTGGTGGACCAAGACAATTTGTCAGGGCTCGCGCGTATCTCAGCCAATGAGGAAGTGTCAATTTTCACAGAATGGCCTCCATCTTGATTTGGATGACTTGACCCCAAGCCTAAACACGGTTAGTCGCAACAAAAAAACGTCTAGTGTTCGGCAAGCTGATGTATCGACAAATTTTAACCAGATTTTACCCCGACAAGAAATCTGCAGTTCTACGACAAAAAAAATCGGCTAATATGCGGCAGTCTAAAACATTAATTGACTCTGAGGCATTATTCACACACTCAGTTGCAGACTGGACCCTTCAAGTATGGTGCTTTTAAGTTTTATTATATAATTTAAAAACACGTTTCTAGGTTCAGCGGTACACCTTCAGTATTTTACTACTTCTCTATGTTGTATCTTCTGGTTGTATAAGGTCCCTCGTACTAGAAGCTTTTAAAGACTACAAATATAATCGCTTGTAAATAACGTTTCTTATTATCATCATTATGGCCTCACTGATGGAGCTCACTGTCAGTGTGTAATAGCTAGTTTTGTAACTTTACCAAAACCATAACCTTTACGAGTACTTACAAATAAATGTATAAACGGTATTTGTGATGAACTATTTGAACATTTTCTGGTATTCTTTTTTTGATGGGGAGTGGGAGAGGCGGGGAGGAGAGCTGAGGGTGGGGTTTGAGGGGTGCCAGTCCTGTGCCCCGTTTGGATGAATTTAGGAGTTCATATCCAACACTTTCTTGTCACTTTAATATAGTAATATCTAAAAGTTAAAACAATTAATTTACTTTATCATTTCCGCGTTTATTTGAGGAGCATAGAGTGTAACCAGAATATCAAGGACCTGAAGAAAAGCAAGGGAGGTACCATGATCTGAGGGAAGTAACAAACCAGGAGCCAGATAATAAGCCTCCCCCCCCCACGCCTTAAGGAGGCAGAAAACGCCTTCCCCCCTAGGCCTACCCAGATTCTGCTCGGCAACCTTTCGGCAACTTTTAGGATTTTGAGCAACTTTTTTGTCAGAGAGCAACTTCTTCTTTGTTAACTTTTGGGCTATTTAACTTGAACCAAAATGCTGAATAACCTCTTTTTTTAAATAAACATGTTAAAAGGGCAAAAACCAATATTTCGGATGGGTGTGTCGAAAGGTAAAAATGCACGGTAAGTGTTTGTTTCTTTAATACAGTCTATACCTTTTATTTGCCTCGAAATTTCTAACTTGATGTGTTCTAAGCCCTGTCTGGGGTTATAGAGGCAATGATACACTCTCAAGTGAAGAAAAGTTGGTCCCTAGGGATCCCCACGCTGCTAAGTCACCTCGTTAATCTGCTGCGCCGCCAGCGTGGTAGCCTTGATGGTGTAGTGGTTTAGCATGCCTGACTAGTAATCAGGGAGATGCGGGCTCGAGTCCCGCTCGGATGGGTCTGTCGAAAGGTAAAAATGCACGGTAAGTGTTTGTTTCTTTAATACAAGTTAAAATTCTAAAACATCTTTTTAGTAAAACTCATATTTTTACCCTTTGAATAGGTATCATGTGGAGTTCAGTGTGGACGTGGTAATTAACTACAAGAAGTGGGTTAGCCTCAACCTCGTTCCCAGGGCTTTTCCCTTCTTGTGAGGGCCGCCCCCCCTCCCACGAGAAGGGTAAAGCCCTAGGAGCGAGGCTGAGGCAGCGAACTGTGTGTAAGCAAAATGGCGGGCGCCACGTTGTCTTCCGAAGACGAAGAAATCGTAAACTTACTGTCTAACTTTTTGTAACTAGCCACTTAAATTCAACTAAAGGTTGCCTAATTTGTTGTGACTAGTTACTTAGTTGTACCTTATTGTTGATTACAAAGCAATTGTTATTAAAATTAGACATGCAGTCTTGAAAATATTCGAGCAACTTTAGAAAACTTTTGAGCATTTTTTTTTTCAAATTTGAGCAACTTTTTGGCATATTTCTTAGCAAGTTTTTACCTTTTTCGGAGCAGAATCTGGACGCCCCTACTCCCTCCTTCTCTGTGCTTTGCCTCCACTTTGGCGCTCTTTGCTACGCAGGCTAGACCAAACTTAAAAAAAGTAAAAGCAAGTGACACACTCAAACAGCAACCCATGGTCTGGCCAGTACCTTACGCATGCGCACTGCCATATCACTCGGGCAGTGACAGCCATAGATTGATACCTTCTGAACGGTTGATATTCCACCACGTTAACGTCTTTCCAAAAGGGTTCCGCACTACAGAGCACTCAAAAACATATGTGCAAGAGTTTTATTTTGGAAGAGGCAGTGCTCGCATTGCAGCGTTTCTTTTATGTTCATGTTATAAAGAGAGAGATTGGTTGATATGATGTGATGTATAATTTTGAACTGAAAGCTTCTCAACTTGTTTTTAAAGAAGCAAACAAAGATGCCAAGATTTTTGTTGGAAGGTCTGCGACCCTGCACCAACTTTTGTTTTGCTCTCATACATTATGCATGAGTTACGTAACCAACACGACTATTGGTTAGTTCTTCAGTACGGAGTAAACAACTACTGTGTTTTGTGCAGGGTCAAGGGCAAAAAACAGAACCGCAATAAAATACAACAAAGAACTTTGACGAGCATCATAAACATTTCCTCTTAACTGTGGTGTCAAGTAGGTTACGTACTTTCAAAATGGCTCTGTTAACCCAGGTTTTTATAATAAATAGATTTTCCACTTATCCTAATAAATCGGTTGTACCATAAAATCTCATGTTGGATTCCTTTTGCATCGATAGGATCTTTGGAATTAAGTTCTTGCCTAACCGCTGAAACATTTTTGTAAATAACTATAGACAAGTTTGGAGACGATGGCAATTCTGCCTAGGATCGTTAAATGTCTGCTTGACCATATACTTACACATGACTTACAACTTTTTTAAGTTTGGCAAAGCGCTCATGAAAATTTATTTAATTCCCAACGTGCACATTGTAAGGAAACGCGATTCCAAGCGCAGTGACGTCATACTGCTTTGGCCACGAAATACCGAAAGGCTCGTCTTTGCCTAGTCTACAGTTCCACGCACCTAGCCACAAACACTTGGTTTTCGACTTCGCGAAAAGCCCGCGGAGTACTCACCGAATTGAGATTCTCATCTGATGGGTGAGTGGCTCTACCGCAAGAACGAAGAGTAGCCCTGAAAAAGGGCATCCCTGTCTTACTCCTCTTTGTAAAGAAAATAATTCTGAGGAGTAACCATTGTTAACAACACAGCTGGAGATGTTCTTGTACTCGGAGCGTAAATCCAGTTAAGGAAACTTGGGCCAAAGTTCATGATGTTAGGCACCTTGAAAAGGTAATCCACTTTAAGGAGTCAAATACCTTTTTAAAGTCTAAAAAAAGTATCATCCCTCTTTATTTTCATGTTGTTCAGTTATATCGATCTGAAATTGCGCGGATATTTTCGCTTATATATCTACCTTTGATGTATCCTGCCTGATCCCGCTCTATCAAATGAGGACTGAAGAACCTTCTATAAACTCCCTTCGGACGCCTGCCAAGCATCTTAGAGCAAACATGGATGACTGAACTAACGGACAAACGGAAATATTAAATGAGAAAGTAATACCCTTGCATGTCATCAGTTCGTGCGTAGATTAGCGGTTAACTATTAACACTGTCGAAATACGAGCTCAATCTCACTCGACAGACCAGGGATTGTTCAGGAGCTATCTCTGCAAAGACGTTCAGTTCAATGTTCGAGTTCCCTGTGAGATCTACAATCACGTAATGCAATTGACATATATCCTGTTGGTGCTGTTTAGTTCGTGCATCTCAAGCTGTGCTTGTATGTCAGGTAAGCATGGAAAATCCATATCAGTTGGGCAATACACAGCTGGCAATACAGAAAGGTCAAACTCCGCATGTGGCGGCTAATATGGCTCTATATATCAAATGTTCTTCACACAAATGATGAGAAATACATGAATCTTAGCTTTTGTAACTCGTCGAGAAATCGGACTCGTTTTTATCGCACTCAGATAAATAAGATAAAATACGAAATTGACGAAGCAAAACTGACGGGGGCTTAAATAAACAGTATGAAATGTATATTTCAGTGTTACTGAGTGTCAACCCTGCATCAGGATTATATATTTTTGTAACTATAATTTTGTTACGTTGTTATATCGTCCAACCTTTGTCGATAAGTGTGTAGATTTGAGTGTGTTTTGAAATGCTCAGAATAATCATGACGGTAACTCATTGCTCCAAAATTATAGTTGCTGGGAGGTTTGACCCTGGAAAAAACGCCGCATGCTGGCGGAAAGACTTTAAACTTCCAGTCAAATGTTTTAACTCCTGGGACGGTGTTTTTAAATTTGCATTTATTGTCGACTATTATTTCTAAAATAGTCGATCTTTAAGTATCCCAAGCTAGCAAAGAAATTGATTCCCACGCTCAATTTAGGACGAAGAGGAAAGCTTGTGTGATAATGTGTTGAGACATGGAAATTAAAATAAATTACATTCCTGTTATCACTTATATCTTCGACGCAACTGGTTTTAATAGGCGAGCTAGTTCACACTAGGGCCTAAGTAGGCCTTAAGTACCACAAAAACTCAAGTGAACTTGAGACGGTCGATGCTCACTTTTAAAAATAAGCGTTCATACTAAATTGTAAAGTATGCTACTTGCGGGATCGCTTGTCAATCAACACAGCAGGACGGTAGAAGGTCTGGCTGTTTGGTGGAAAAGAAAAGAGCGGCTGTCCACGAAAATGCTTTTGTGACATTTGTTGCTGGTTAATCGGTACTGCTCCGGCAAATCTTTGGTTTAACTTGTTCTGAGTTGTTGCTATTGAATAGACAGCATGCTTGTGATAAAGTAGCTATCAGGATTGTAGCATAGTAAAACGCTACTAGGAAGACAAAAAGGGCGCTCTTAAACTGGGTTAATAAATAGATAACTGCACTTACATAAGGCTTACGTACACAGAATCGTCGTCTTCTACTCGGTATTGTTGGTGAGAGAAGAAACGATGTCGGCTTTCGTTGTGATCCATGTTTTCTCTTCACCAAGAAGGTTTGCGTGCACTAGCTTCTCCCGCCGTTCAGTTGATTGACGTGTTATCGCTTTCGAGTGTTTGGATAGTGCGTAAGTACGCATTCGAGCACGGTAAAACTAGACTTGAGAGCGTACTTCGGCTTCTTTGAGGATAGGTCGTTTCCAATGTTACAAAGTAAGGTACTTGAACCAGAATAAACCCCGTTCACACTCCAAGTATACCTAAGGCATACTTAAGGCCTACTTATGTACGTAGTATGAACTCGCCTAATGTATAGTATAAATTTTGTTTTATTAAAGTGATTATTTGATTTTTATTAATTAATTTCCCCAGAATTCTATCTTGTGTATATTAATTAACTCTGAACACGTTGATTAGTATTTATACTCCCGTTGACTGAGATTCGATGCCGTGTCTTGGAAGATCTTTCTCAGAACAAAGCAAGCCGACCGCCGGAAAAACAACAAGGTGGAAGCAAAAGAAAAATACGACATCATGTGTTCACTGATTGAGCACGTATGATGAATGCTGTAACTAAATACTGGTCAACAGTTAAATTCTCTTAAAGATGATCAATACACTGTCATGAAAACGGATTATGAGAATGATGAAAATTTAACAGATGTAAAAAATGGTTATAAATTTGGCAGTAAGCAACGTGTCTCGACTTTTGCCAGAAACACAGAGAATACTCTTCTTCTCATGCTTATTGACACAGTTGACATAAACATAAAGTACGTGACAAAATCTTGGAATCTCAGTTGGGAGCTTAAGCAAATACGTCGACAGCAGCGACAATGAAAAGGTCACCAAACAAAAGATTTCCGTCACTGGACAATGGTTGCGCACGTGTGTACTAAATCTTAATTTGTACACTTCATAGCCTCGATCAGCCTTCCTCCTCAAAACAAAAACAACGTGAAATTACTAAGTTCTGCGTATTTTAGAGAACGTACGAAAGTCTTTACCATGGAAGTGATCGCTGGAATTAGACAATTAGTTTAAGCAGGTTTTTAGAGCTTGGCGGACTGGAAGGTAAAATGTAAATCGCTTCTTTTAGTGGGCTTCTTCATCGCCTTTGTCATTGCTCAGCTCGTCATAAAACTGAATTAACAAACACTTTGCGTGATGGTTGTCGATGTGCGTGCCTGAGAACCCAAGTTAGCCCTGTGGCTTCTGAACTTGTACGCGTACGTGTGTTGGCATTAGTATAGTATGCAATAAGGGAAATATCATGACCACAAAATCTGACTGAAATGCGGACAAGTAAAAATCCAATTAATTTGGTTGCTTTACTAAGGTCGTGAATTCAGCTTAGCTCTTGGACTTCGTCCTATCCGGCTGTTCTTCTGACGAGACTTTCGAACAACGTTCTATTGGACTCAAATGTGGATATAATGGGCCCTTTGCACGATGCGGTCACACGGTACAAAATCACACAATGCGACATGCCTTTGTTAAGTTTGTGCAACTTGCTCGACAGCATGTGTGATTTTGTGAACGGATCGTGCAGAGGGCGTATTCATCTTTCCAGGCACGTGTACATAACATCACACGTACTAATCCAACTACTAATCACCCGCAACGGCCCCTCGTCATAACATATGATCCAGCTCTTCGTTGCGTATCATCCATCATTGACAAATTTGTCTTTATCTCCCCGTTCCACTATCGTTTTCAAAACTAAACCCTTCCGACGTCTAACAACCTTAGTAATTTATTAGTTAGTGTGAATTAACTTCATAAACCGGCCACCATTGCTAGCCAACCTCGCGGCTCTTTCCTTTAAGGCAATAAAGTTTAGCAAGCAATTACATGATTAATTCTATCAGCAAAACTAGATTTATTAATCAACGCATTAACTGCAACTCCACAGCTTATCTACATGATACAATGTAACTACTGTCACACACATGAGAACATCGCAGACTCGTTGACAAACAAACAGCTTTAAACCCACCACAATCATAACGCTACTGACATGAAACTATATTCCTCAAACTCTTGAACACCTT
>CM042758.1:62334-81535 GCA_022496165.2 Catalaphyllia jardinei | reverse complement strand
GCACATTAATGATAATAGGTGACGACGTAACGGTGAGTATCGCTATACAACACGCAAACCAGTCAAAAGACTTGCGTGTAAACAGCTAGATTTGAAGCATGTGGTGCCAGAACGCACAAAAGGAGGAATAAAACTATACATCGTGCTCAAGAGACATTAACTCGATCAGATAGATACAAGAAATATATTAGAACGTCGGAAGATAAAACAAACGTATAGTACGAGGACAAATATGATATCCGTGATAAGAATCTTGGAAACAGTTGTAATGGACCAGCCAGGCCTGACGTCACAATATAGAATGCAAGGACGCAACATTTCGTCCCTCGAAAGCAGCTGGTTGGAGAGTTTTAAAACATACTTCGTAATAGAAATGAGCCTAAACAATGCTTAAACACATGAGAAATTATAGAGGTGTCAAACTCGGCGAAGCGAGATGCCGATAACAGCGGAAACCATGCAGACCTTGCCTCTAAAAATTTGCCATAGCACAGTTTAACGGCTTGACGCTACTTAAAATTCCTTCTTATAACTCTCGACAGGCCCAGCAGAGAACCTACCCCATTATAGTCTATTCTGTGGCCAATTATAGACTCCATCTTAAAAATTCTTGTTTTTCGGCCATTTCAGTTTCAAGAGAGAAAACAAACTGCAGTTACAAACATAATGTTTCGCATGATATATTATACTTGACGTTTCGTATGCTACAACATACATCCTCAGAAGTGACGGTTACAAAATATGACGAGATTTTAAAAGACAAGATGTATGTTGTAGCATACGAAACGTCAAGTATAATATATCATGCGAACTCCATCTTAGTCACTTTTGGACAAATATGTAATTTTCACGATCCCAACTAAGAATCGCGTGATAGTTGACGAGGGCGCTGCCCCCGGGGCGCTGCCCTCGTCAACTATCGCGCGATAGAAATCTCGAGCTCATAATCTAATTGTTAATAGAACGCGAGTAGCGTAGCCAATCAGAGAACGGCATTCGTGATAGAACGCTAGTAGATTTATACTAATTATGTATGTACCTTAAATTAAATAGAGAACAATTTTCTTTTTCTCCTACAGTACAAACATTCTGGTACGTTTACTAACAGTAAGTATGAAAAACTGTCTTAGTCCAAAAATGAGAAAATGTGCGACCCTATTCTAGTAACTCTATTGAAAATGCGATTCCGTGATACTTTGAACTCTAGAAAGGGCCAACGGACAAATCAAAAGTACCGGAACCTGCTAGATTCTGATCAGCCAAGCTTTAAGAAAACGAACACAGAATAGCTAATCGTACGGTTGGGGTTAACTGCTATATATTTTCCAATATTTCGTCAGACACGGCCTGACTTCTTCAGGGAATGTTTACAACTGAGAAAATACGTTACAAATTAAACAAGAAAGATAAAGCCTATATAGTATTACAATTAAAAGTGGACCGTTGAAGCAAACTAATGAATGACAAGATAACAAAAATAGAAATGAATAAAAATAGACCGTTGAAACAAACTAATGAATGACAAGATGATAAAATGTCGGAATAAGGTATAAGTTGGTTAAACATAAGATTAAATTTCTTCTCGTTTGTTTATACCTTTGGGTTCAAGAATTTGACTCCTTTTGATAAGTTGCGCTTCCCTGGCTTTGCGTTACCCGTCACGAGATGAATGTATGAGTTCTAGTGGTGATCCAGTCGTAAAAAATGCGGCCCCATCCAGCGGCACATACCTATACATTATAAGGAAGTACCCCTCCCCCCCGGGAAATGTACAAATATTATGAATGAATGACGTCTTTATTGCACTATTCACATAGAATTTACGTTACATTTGTAGAAGTAAGTTATAAATCAAAATTAAAATAAAGATAGAAAATTAACGAAATTAAGATGTGCGCAGTGACCAAAGTAGCAGATGCTTCCGAGTTGGCCACTGCCACGTTAAGCTAACTGGCGTAGACAAAAAGCGTGATGAAAATAGATTTTACCTAGAGTAAAGGTGCTAAAGTAAACAAATGTCTAGGTGGATACATGAATCAAATGAACAATAGAAAAAAGAGGCTAAAGTAAACTAAATCAATATATTCTAGGAAACAGATTGCGAATTTAGCAGATATAGCTTATATTGTTTGAAAAAGGGGTAATAATGTAGTTTTTTTAGATGCAGTGGGATAGTCTCCCAGATTTTCGATGCAATGAAAGTAAAAGTAGAGGCTCCATAATTATTATGTACAAGTGGCCTACGGAAGTTAAGGTTAGAGACAAATCTAGTGTAATGGCTATGGAAGTCAGAAGCTAGAGGTAAAGTTCCAGAAAAAATTGTTGGGATGCCTGTTGGATTGTTTATGATTTTATGTGCAAAGAGTGCTACTTTTAGTTTGAAAATATTATCAAGTTTTAGGATATCCAGTAACTGTAGGAGTCGTGTGAGCTTGTCAACCTCATTCTACGCCGATCTTGATCCTCCTGATGTGATCGGTTCAATGAGATAAAAATACCGCGATGCCATTGGCTAACTCGAAAACAATCACCGATGACGTTTTCACTCTTGCATTACCTCGCATTTACATTTTCACTGGAGACTTCTGGGCCGAGTTGTTCAAAGCCCGATTAAACTAACCCAGGGTTAGCGAGAATTTTGATTTCAGTTTTGTAACTTTCTATTGTTTGCCCTTCAGTTTTGAGCTGTAGTAATCTTAAACTACACCAAACGTTAAAGGTGAAAAATATTTTTAAAAAAGAAAAATAATAATGCTTCAGTTAACATCTAACCCTGGGTTAACGTTAACCTGCTTTCGAACAACCCGGCCCTGATCTTCAAAATTGACTCGCGCATCAGCATTATAATGCTGCGGCCTCGCCACCCTCGCATCCTCGCGAGAGTGTCTCGTGAGCAAAACATGAGAACATTTCAAATATTGTCAAACTTACGAAAGATAATTTCCGGCTAAACAGAATAAACTTTAAAACGAGAAATATATATACTTTAGAAATCAGCTCCTAAAAATATATATTTCTTATGTAATGGTTTTGAAGGAAAAATTCAGTTGGAATTCACTGAGTTGTTCTGAAAACCAGCAGAGAAAGGGAAATGGAACAGCACCAGGGAGAGCCCCCGGGGAGGAGCTGAGTTCTTTTTGTAGCTTTTTCTCCTTCGCTCATTTTGGTCGTCCACAATCTGATTGTTGAACAGGGAGCAGATTATTTTTCCTGTTTAAGACTAAAACGTTGCTGATTTAGAGCCTTTTTCAGAAGAAAAACAACATTAATTCGTAGTTGATATTTAACTAGATTACACAAAGAGGTTTGCCACTGTTTCCTGTGGCGCCCAAAACCTCGGGGGAGTTGCAGTCAGACCGTCAACACGAAATTAAACCGCTCAGGAAATACGTTTCGTAAACTGAATATCGACGAACTGCTTTGATTTCACTTTTAAGATTCCAAGTGCTGTGGAATCGACGGGCCACTCAATTGCTTCCGTTTAGGCAATGTATTGATGATCAATGATATTCGACGCCATGCTTCAACGTGTGCTGTTATTTTTCATTGTGTCCTCTACACGTTTTCTGCTGGCAAAGAGTAGCGGTATGTAACTACTGACTTTGTTATCGGTTAATATAATAGTCACTTTAATTTGTAACTACAGAATACAGCCATTTCAATGTAAGACGCGGACATGCAGCAGTAGAAACGGCGTCACCTAGATTTTGCCGGATACAGACACAGGTTCGTTTGTAGTCGACTGAGTCGGCATGTGCACCAAAATATAAAAACATTGAGTGGTAGTATTCTATAGTTAAAATTGATTTTGGTTGTTGTTTCTATTGAGCAAACAAAGAAACAAAATCCACATTTTCACTGTAATAACACTACACAGGATTGTTGTTGAAAACCTAGGGCAATTTAGAAAGCTCAGGCCACAGGGAGTGTAAGTATTCTCAAATGACCGAATCATTTTCTCACAGTAGAACTTCTAGCTTTGGCTGCTTTATATGCCTAATAGTAGAGACTTTGTATGAGTTGAACGATAAATAACGGTGTTGTAAGTTTTATTCTAGCACGATCTGATAATAGATATTTATCAATTCAGAAGAGCGCCGGATTTAAACCGTTTTACAATGTAAGATAAATATCACGTCTTTACTTCGAAAAATATTTACCAAATGATATCTATTAACTTCCGGAAGTACAAATAAGCGTATTCACTGCAATTGAAAATTTAGGAATCTTTATTTCTTAACATGATCCCGGCTTAAACGAATGGACGTTGTGTCTGTACCAAGATCATCAATATGCATATGATTATAATTACCATTTATAACTACTCAATGTTGCCTTGAAATACCAGTGATGTCAAAGGTAATTGCAAGTGATGATTGATTTGTTGTCCTGTAGATCAGGCCTAACCTGTAACAAACAATGATGCAAGGCTGATACTGCGTAAAAAGCTTAACGGGGCAATTGGCCAATTGGATTTGAGTTTCATCTGAGGTCATCACCATCTCAGTGAGTGTATGGATATCAGTCGACCAGCTGATTACTTCATAACTTGCTACACCGTGCTGATGAGAGCCAACAAGGTCGAAACAGCTGTCCACGGTTGCAATTGTTGGCTTTCGGCTGTTTCAGTTTGGCTGATCAGATCTTTTACAGATCCTGCCTTCACAGGCGGCATTTTCGTTTGCGGTCCTTTGTATCATCATGTTTCACTGTATAACCTGTAAACAGATATTTTGAGGCCAGTTTTGACACTCAAAAAACGTCTTGCCTTCGGACTTTACACTGTAACGTAGATAAAAAACAAAAGTATCGAGAAAGTCACATTGAGGCTAAAACACAAAATATTCTGCGTGTTTCTGTGAGCTTCAATATGCCGATGATCGCATAAGCTTTTTAAAACACTTTCACGTATAAATACTCTGACGAAATGATAGAAAAGTCTAATAATACATATGGGTTGACCAAGTGTGAGGTCAAGATAGCTGGATATTGGCCAAGTTCTTTTTTTACGCGTTTATGGACCGATACGAAGTCGAGGTCCATAAACTCGCAAAAAAAAGAACGAGGCCAATATCCAGCCATCTTGATCGAACAAACTTGGTCAATAAAGGATTTATGTATGGCTTTCGGGGAAATTTTTCTTGCGGGATACAGCGGGTAGCCCCGAGCGGGCAAGATGGCTCCATCTTGCCCGCTCGGGTAGCCAATCACAGCGCGCGATTTGGGTCATCTTGTCCGTTCGGGGAGCTAGCCATGTAATAAATATGGGTTATTGACCAAGTGTGAGGTCAAGATGGCTGGATATTGGCCAAGTTCTTTTTTTTGCGTGTTTATGGACCGAGACGAAGTCAATAAGGGATTTATTATATGGCTTTAGGGGAAATGGGGAGCAGTGATGGTGCAGTGGTGAGAGCGCTCGCCTTCCAACCAATGTGTCCCGCGGGTTCGATTCCCAGACCCGGCGTCATATGTGGGTTGAGTTTGTTGGTTCTCTACTCTGCTCCGAGAGGTTTTTCTCCGGGTACTCCGGTTTTCCCCTCTCCCTAAAAACCAACATTTAATTTGATTTGATTTATTAGAGTTGATTTCCTGTAAGAACTGAGAATTGTAAATATTTCGAATTGTAATTGTAATTTCTACATTGTAACGCGCATTTGAAAACCCGCTGGTTAATACCAGCGCTCGAGAAATCAATAAATTATTTATTTATTTATTTAAATTTTTCTTGCGGGATACAGCGGGTAGTCAATCACAGTGCGCGATTTGGGTCATCTTGCCCGCTTGCGGAGCTAGCCATGTAATAAATTGAGTTATTGAACCAAGAAAAACAAACAAAGCAGACAGCTAGTGTGCAAAATAAGAACATTTACTCAGTATCGTTTTTTCAGGCGATATCTGAAAGGCTTCAAAGGCAGGTCTACAAACCATGTGGACCGCCGAGAATTCTTGGTCGCAGTCTAGATTCGTCATGATATAAGATAAGATAAGATAAGATAAGAACTTTATTACCGTGTCAAATCTCTAGCGTACAACGTACGTACACTAATTGGGGACACCTAACTACCTAAGCTAGAATTACTTTAAAAATTACAAAATGAAACACTCAACACCATGCCGCCAACGATTGTGTGAGTAAAAAGTCCCCCCTGCCTTCGCAACAGGGTACATAACTTACATTGTGTCAGGGTACTCAGGATGAAAACAGCGACACTAACCAGGCGTGCTCTGAAAACCAAGGGCAACCAGCGAGCCAATCACTATGCCCCTTAGATCGACTCTAACATGAATATCTGCGTATTTTATTTAGACTTGAATTGCTCCCTGATCCCTGCACACGTCAAACAGTCATGTGGACTGGTTAGTAAAACTACTTGCGGAGGACTGGGCTGCTGTTGGAATGAAAGTGAGGCTAATCCAACACTACGCTGCTTCAATAAAAGGTAAAAAAGCAGACAAGTTTTGATTTTTCATGCAACACTTATTATCTTGTCAACAAATGGAATGTGGTTTAGCGTGGTCTGTACTCTAATCGACAACGAGTACGCGTCATCACAGTGGTCAAAATGTTGCGTGAGTCAACAACATTTTGACCACTGTGATGACATGTACTCCTTGTCGATAAGAGTACAGACCACGGTAAACCACATTCGATTTGTCTTTTATCACAATATCAACTAATAAAGAAACTGTTTTTTTGCATAGAGCGAGCTGAAAAGGCATTGCGTAACACATTGACGCGAGCAGCGTTGTCTGGTCTCTTATCGACAACGGCAAATAAGCCAATCAGATTGCGGTAATCAAATAGTGGTAAAAGATGTTATTGATAGTTAGTAAGGATGTAATTAACAGTTTATTTATTTATTTATTTGTAGTTTTTTGTTGATATCCTTTTTTTGTACAACAGTAGCAGCAGCAACAACAACAAAACCACTTCAATTTCAAATGTCACGACAACCTGTTTTCTTTATGAGGGAAAGGTGTGCCGGGCAGCCTTCTTGACAACTTTGCAATCTTTACGCTTGGTACCGAGATTTCACAGAGCGGAGAAGAACTCAGTTGAAAGGTTTCTTGCGGCTTCCATCACGGCAATCAATGAAACTGTCAAGCACTCGGAGTGCAAAGCTGCGTTAACTGCCATGCTGTGCCATCACAACATGCCACCATGTCTCGCAAACAACACTATAATGAAAAGATTCTGCATGAGCGACTGTAAGAAGTTTTTTTTCAAGTGCAAGCATTTTATTGACCAACTGGAAGTTGCTATGAATCTTATTCCTGGTGGGAAAGATATCAGGTTATCATTTCCTCACTGTTTTGGACTAAGGAACAGTTCTGAACTTGAAGAAGCACATGAACCATGTGTGAAACTTGACTTCAGTAAGTATCTTATGCCATCGCATTTCGTGTTTATGGTATAACTGTGTAATGATCTACCCGTATAACCAGCTTCCCAGTAAACTGACTGACTGTGATCCTCACGATATAACGTGCCCAACATGATGAGCCAACAAATCTGGCTACACACAAAAAGATTAAATAAACATCTGAGAAAATGGGCCGTTATAACAAGAAAAGGCCGTCATTTCCTTTTTGTAATGTTTTGCAGATTTTTCTCCGTCCTCTGCTCAGCCTCCAGTAGCCGGTAATCCTGCAGCAAAAGGGAAGCCAGTTTTTCCAAGTAGGTTATTGCTATCTGATCAACTAGCATTTTTACAAGCATCTGTTTTCGTTTTAGACGCAGAAACATTTTTTTGTGAATAAATCTTTTGCCGTAAAAGCCAAAACGCTTGAACGTGTTTGGCAAGGATCTCACCTGATTCCATTCCATTCCGCACGCAATGAAACTCATCACATGCAACATATTCATGACAATGTGCAGAATGAGTCATTCTCCTTATTAAATGCCCCTTTGGGCGTTAGCGCAGTAGAGGGAAATGTAACCGGATTTACATGAACCAACAACCTCACGTAATGAAAGTCACGTAACATGGGTAATTTGTGGGAGGAGGGGTGGAGGGAAGGATAGCAGCTGGGAGACACTTGGAGGCAGACCCGTAAATCTCTGGGAGCCCGGGATGGGGAAACGTGACTGACTGCGGTTATTTGAATTGTAGTTAGCGTTTCCCATTGTGCAAGGAAAACTGATGATAGCTAAGACATCTTATATGAAGTACGAGCTAGACTTAAGCACTGGTCGACTCCGGGGCAAAAGAAGACGAACTCGCTTTTAAGGCAGCCGTCGCTTAAGTTTTAACGTCCTTTTAACGAAACCAATTCTCTAATTGCTTTGCCTCAAACTGAATATAAAAAAAACTGCAAAAAGTATGGTTCGAAATTTCATTGTTTGGAGAAAACCAGATTTCTTTAGCTACCTCGCTTCCAGTCCTACTCGTGGAATAAATTATTTCCGGTTGAGTTGTCGAATGTTAACGCCGAAAGAAAAGGAACATTTCCGTTTCACCTTGCGTGGAATCATTTTACGGCACGATTTCCGCTTAAACATGCTAATCTACCGTATTATCATGGCAACACACTGACAACCAACGGTTTGCTGTATGATTTTTACAATCTTCTAAAGGAAAATGCAGGATTTTGCTGTCTAAGAGTGGAACACTCGAATCTAAGCGGTGACATCGCGTTTTAAATTTCTCACTTTGGTTTTCCATCATGAAGAAGATTTCGCCTCTGACGACAGCGTTACTTGCTTTAGGCTTATTTATAACTTATGTTGAGGTGACTGAAGGTAAGTGTCGAGAATTTCAACATGAGAATTTTTGCAAGAAACCCTTTGCGGTGTTGTAATGAGTTCAAGTTTATTGACCGTGAATTATTCTGCGGCAGCAAATGAGCATAATTTATGACTTGAAGACAGTCGATATTGATTCATTGTGTATTTATCATCAAATTTACAGTTATAGTTTTGCCTTTTTGTGAGTTTGATTCTAGGAAAAAGTCTTTGGATGAACTTTCTTTTAAGTCAATGTCGAAGAAGGTAACACGAAACAGTGATGTTGCGAAGTACTTGGCCGACCGACAATCACGCGATTGTAACTTGCAACAAGTCACTAGAGTTAATTGACGTACATTGCGACTCTAGTTTGACCTAGTTTGTGATGGTTATCTTCAGCGAAACCTGGGAACATTCTCCGCTGACAACTCTTGTAAATAGTCCACGCGGGCGGGTCTGTTTCTGGATATTTTTGGCTTTATCTGGCATGACATGAAATGAACATTATTTATAAATATTTATTAAAGTCTCCTCGCCTATATCACTTCTGTTAAATCAACAAACCGAGATTTCGGAATTTGTCGAATTTGTGAGAATCATGTCAGTTCCAACAAGCTAGAATTAGGGAAGTTACTAGTTGCTGTGCCGCTAAAAGCCGATTCTTGTACTCCATCACTCGCGGGCTACGTTCGCCGAAGTCATTGTTGTTTTAACAAACAACAGTTTGTTTTGCATAATTACAATACCTTGGACAATGAAACGCTAATATATGCATAACAGAAGGAGTATTGTTTTGTTAAGAACTGTTAATTGAAATTCAAAACATAACTCAATTCTCTGTCAAAAGAAAGTCAGAAGGAATTTAAAACCGCACTTTTTAAGTTTCTCTTCAAGGCTATAAGTAAAGGAGTTGCGTGATCCACAGGCTGAGATCACGTTCTCCAAATATAAGAGGGTCGTACAGGGGGGTCTCTGGCACGGTTCACGAACCTAAAATACAGAGGATCACGGTTCACGGATAAAAAAAATTCGTTTTCCCGAATCACGAAAATTAGAAAGTAAGATACTCTTTTTCAGTGACCTGTTCTTAGATTAGAATCAGTGTTTGAAGGAAGCAAAATCGCGAATGGTTAATTTATATTGCAAATTGCATGCCTAAGGCACTATCGATAGACCACTGTAACCATTCGGAGAACTTGGGTCTCAAAATCACGTAGAGTTGAGTGGTAAAATCACGAATATTGGTTAATAATTCAGGTTCTTTACGGAAGCATTGTTAACACTAGAATTGTTTTCCGGTTGTCGCATTGAGTTTTCGAGAGTCGTGCTTTTCCACCAAAAACCTCTAGCTGCTACGTAATGTAAACAGAAACACTTTTTGGGTTAATTCGGCACATTTAGATATTTCTCCTATTTTTACCGATTCCCAGAATATACCATGCAGGTCCGACTGTACGTACAACACTCAAGTGGGGACGTCTTTAACTTTGCTTAGTCATCTGTATTCCCTTGATTTTTCAAAGAGAGAAAAGCCTGCCAGTAAATTCATACTAAACTGGTCATCAATTCAACTGAAGTCCTCAAAGTGAAAAACTAGAAAGCTTCATAGGAATAGGGATTTGTGTAATCAAGATTGGATTATGATTTCGACCCCAGCTTGCGTTGTAGGCTCGGTTCTTACTGCCCATGTATTTCATTTACGTTAAGCATGTTCATAAACTGTGGGAGGCGCGATGGCCTCATGGTTAGTGCGCTTGACTCGCTCGGGTTAGTGCCCTGGCCGGGAACATTGTGTTGTGTTCTTGGGCAAGACACTTTACTCTCACGGTGCCTCTCTCCGCCCAGGTGTATAAATGGGTACCGGCGAATTCAATGCTGGGGGCAACCCTGCGATGGACTAGCATCCCATCCAGGGGGGAGTAGAAATACTTCCAGTCGCTTCATGGTACAGAAAACCGGG
The DNA here is from genome assembly GCA_022496165.2 of Catalaphyllia jardinei. NCBI lineage: Eukaryota > Metazoa > Cnidaria > Anthozoa > Scleractinia > Caryophylliidae > Catalaphyllia > Catalaphyllia jardinei. Next base: position 70,847 of record CM042758.1, on the reverse strand, counting down.
ATAAGCTCTAGCCTGATTAGCCACTTGGCTCGAATGCAGACTTTTTTGTCCTTATGTTCATAAAACTAGGTATGCGCATATTGCTGCTGATATACCTCTAGCTATTAAACTACATCAATTTCAATGCTTGAATTTTAAACGATAATGAAACCGAGATGCGCGCGCTTGTTACTCGCGGGAATACAGAAGGCTAAGCAAAGTTAGACACTTAAATAAAGTCTATCATCATCATCACGCGTGTTCGCCGCGCGCGTTCTGTTACCTGGGAACATAACAAGCTAGTTTCCTGTAAGTTGGGATAGTCAATGTTGTTTTTGTTTTTCTACATTTTAAGGTGCAGTGCTGCCGCCAATGCGGGTGAACTGTTCTACCATCACTCCTAGTGAAAAGGTGGGATGTGTGGTACCTGAAGGTACCAACAAGACTATGTGCACATTCCTAGGCTGCTGCTGGGATGAAGGCGAGAGAGATGTCCAAAAAAGATGTTACACAAAAAGGTAAATGTCTACTTTTTTGTTGGAGGGGAGATGGAAGGGATGGAGGGAGAGGGCCACACTAGGTGATCATATGAGTAAACAGCTGATATGACTCGGTTCATACTGAACTTGCTCCACACAGGCAAGCTTATTTCACTCGTAAGCCTGTCCATTTTACCATCACTGTAAAGTTTCTGCAGTATACGCAAAAGATAAAAAGATATACTCTCTTGGAAATAGGTTAAAAATGCCAGAAAACAATCCTGTAAAGGAGGGTTGGGTAACTTTACATCAACTGACGTCATCATGCATACGGTACCTTGAGCGATGGGCCCGTTAAAGAGAAACCATTCTACTCACACACTGACAGGATTGGAAAAGATGGAGATTGATTGTTGAAGCTTCTGTTTATTCCTAGCCTCTTTATTTGATAATCCCCTATGTTGACCAGGGACACCTAAGATATGTAAAATGCTATCAACTAAAAGAGCTGGACATTACAAAGAGCCAAGGAATCAATCAAAACTGTGCAACCTGTAAATGATGTCAAGGGTGGGAGTACGCGCTTATCATGTCAAGTCACGACTGGATTTGAATTTTTCTTTCGTGGCAAAAAAAACCCCGATATTCTAGAAAACTAAAATTAATTGTTGCCTGCTCAGTAGTTTGTGGTTATCTTATAGTTAGGTTAGGTAAGGGAGACATGTCAGTTAAGTTAACTAAGCTACAAAAGGATGATACTGTTTATTATCTGATCATGATAGGTAAAAAGTATCGTTTACCATACCCACCTGTTATCAGGTAGCTTTGAATTCACCATGGTGTTTTTATTTCATTAGCCAACTACTTTCGAGAAAGAACATAAGAAAAAAATAATATTTGAATGTCTAGAAATAAAAGTAGTACAAGAAAATTGAAAAATTTTTTGGTAAAATGTGAAGCCCCCGTGGCGCAATGGACCAGCGTGTTGGACTTCTAATTCAAAGGTTGTGGGTTCGAGTCCCACCGGGGGTGTTTTTTTTCTTCTTTTATTGCTTCACGGTGGTTTCTGTAGGGTAAATTCATCGTAGACTACTAGACAGTCTTTTTTCCTCCCCATTTTGTAGAACGTGCGAGTTAACTGCAAACGAGAATTCGCTCGAAATATTCTCACTCCTTCCAGAGCCTGTATGCAGACAGTGTAACGTTTCAGTTCCTTTTTTGCGGCCTGTTTTGTTTGTACAGACCTCAAAAAGGCAAAGTGCCGCCTGATCTTCATGTCAAACTGTCAAACTTTTTGGGTGAAAGTAATAAAAGTGATATCGATATTTTCATAGTCCTTTCTACGCTCACTCGTGATATATCAAGTTGAACACGAGAAGAGAAATTTTATGTTACCAATAGCCATGTATTATTTTGTTTATTTCATGAACACACTAATGACAACTTTTTTGACGATTTACCGAAGATTCTACGAAATTTCGAAGGCCAGAGAAACGTTTCCGAACATTTTCCGAAAATTTCCGAAGATTGCCGAGGATATCCGAAGGTAACCGAGTAAGAACCGATGATGTTTTACTCATATGGCAACAGATCTAAGTAATTTTTAAGGGATTATGTAACCATAGCAATGGTAATTTTAACTTGAGAATATACTAAGTTCTCGGCGGAAAATATACGTCAAGCCTTGTTCTTACACTCAAGCTGCGACATTTGGCCCTGTTTTTATCCCAAACAGTGTGCTGGGAAGAATTTTTCAATTGACCTTGTTCTATTTTCTGTACAACTAAATAACAGCAACGATAAAAAGTACTGCCTCAGTGGAACAGATGATGATAATAGAAAATGATAACAGGTAACAGCGTCAATGTAACCTGTCGGGAAAAATGTCACTGATTAATTACAAAGTTGAAATCATTAACAAATAAGATGTACAGCACCTTTCAGTGGGCTGACTGATCTCGCAGTAAAATCTTCATTTGTAACTCATTGTTATGTTTTTTTCAATCTTGGAAAAGTAATTTGAGAAAATTCACCCCCGCTGGGACTCGAACCCACAACCTTTGAATTAGAAGTCCAACACGCTAGTCCATTGCGCCACGGGGGTCACTCTGTTATGTGTTGAAAGTTTAAAGTACAAATCAATGCACATGCATGTGATGCCAAGATGTATATTTTAATTCTCTAGTGTGCTTTTTCCTTGTACCCGCATGTCTTTTTGTAATTTTATTTTGTATTTCACTTGTCATTTTTTTTCGCTTATGATATTCCACAACAAATGTAATGTTTTAGAACACAGCACGGTAAAACAGTAATGTATTGTAATGTAGTGTATTATTCTGTACTGTAGCTCTGTATTTAAAAAATAAATAAATAAATAAAAAAAAAAAAAAAAAAAGATGTAATCTTTCATTGACTCTTGGCTTTCCTGTTTTCATGTGTTCTGTCATAGTAGACGGAAGTTACAAATAGCTTATTAATGCGTTTTGATCGCCTGTTTTATTTTCAGGGGAGGTACGTGTATGCGTTACCAAGGAGAAGCCTGCCATGTGTCTTTCAACTCAACACTTACGTCATATAGCGATTCTGAACGATTCTTTGATAACAAATTTTGGTTGCCGGCCACCGAGGATTTCCTTGCGAATGGAATAAGAATAATCAATCAAGTTGTTACGAAGAACGAGAAATGCAGATACATTATGATAAACCTTTTATGCCACTACACAGTGCCGCCATGTTACTCAGATGGCGTTAATATTGATTACTGCAGAGGTGATTGTCAGGCTATTTTCAATGACTGCAGTGCACCGCTGAATCAAGTTATTGGCGCAGTTACCGTGTTTGTAGCTCGGAACGGCATCGATTTTATACACACGGGACTTCCAAACTGTTCAAGGCATAAGACTGTACAATATTATGAGGACAAGCCTGGAAGGACATGCATAAAGACAGGATTCTTCAGTGAGTGAACATTTCTTATTCTCACTCGGAACTTAAGAGATCTCAAGAGTATGTTGTGATCTTACTTTCAGATTAGCACTAGTATATTAATTAATTAGTCACGAAAAATATCTTTGTTTGGTGACTGTTGATGACGAAAACGGACGGGAAAATGATCAAGGAGACTATATGCGCTTTATGGCGCATGAGCAGACTATCGCCATTATTATACAATGAACTCTCTAAATCTTTTCTGATTGGCCGAAAGCGTACAGTGAATTTTCGAAATCAGCGCCCGTGAAGTCATAACTGCAGATTATACAATAATCATGTCAAGGACACTCAAGGTCACGGGTTATCATGTCATGTATGATCGCAGTGCATGATTTCTCAGGGTAATCATGTCAACTTCGCGCGATTCGTGTTGCTTCCCGTCAGTGAAGAAGCAGAAACATGACTTCTAAGTTTTTGCGATCAATGTATAATAAAACAGTTATTCGGCCGAAGCCGAAGGCTTAGGCTGATAACTCTTACCGAGACCTTGATTATTCTGGATATCACAAAAACCTCATCCAATAATTGTTTATAATTACGGTGGCCAATAGCTCTTTTCACGGTCAGTTTATCTCATTTACATTACAATGTAATCCAAAGTGGATGCGAGGCAATCTTGGGCTAAAACTACAAAATAGCCTGAAACTGCTTCACATACATGCTGGATTTCATTATAATGCAAATGCTGACTTAACCGTGAAAAGGGCTATCCATATTATTAACCCAGTTGTTAAAACCAAATTATTATTTTTAGACGTCGGAATCTCCATTGATTTTGATCATAAGCGGTCAAGACGCACAGTAAAACAAATAATCAAATTCCTCCTCCTTCTCTTTTTAGATTACACAGAGGCTATGGTAAGAACTAACGAACCAACTTCGCCATCAGACGACAAAAACCTGGACATCATTCTCCCTATAGTCTTTGTTTGCCTGTTCATCATTGTGGTTTGTGTTATTGTGTTTGTCCTGTGGCAAAGACGTCAGAAAATGAGAGACGCAGTGGACAACGCGCATGCGTTGTCTCACAAAGGCTCCATGACAATGAGAGATAGGCTGCGAGCGGAATCTCTAAAGAGCCTGGACTCACGCTTGTTACGTCTTTATGATCCTAACAAACTGAAGCAGTATAATTTGGATCACGTGCAATACGTGAAGGACTTGGGAGAGGGATTCTTTGGCAAAGTGTTCCAAGGTAATGTTAAATGCGGCCTAAAAAAAGGTTGAACAATGACAAGAGCGCAGCTCAAATTCAACATAGAAAATATGTAACAAAACATGAACAGCGCCATAACGTAATATAAGATAATTTGGTTTTATCAACGGAATTGGTAATGTGAATTGGCCACCGCAAAGAGAGTCAGAAGCTGACGTTTCGAGCGCTAGCTTGTGAATCGATTCATTCCGACGAAGGGCTAGCGCTCGAAACGTCAGCTTCTGAATCTCTTTACGGTGGCCAATTCACATTATCAACTCAGTTGATAAAACCAAATTATCTTGCAATACTCCCACCGACGCAGCACCACAGTTTCTTTAGAAACGTACCCCCTTTATAACGTAATAAAGCTTTCAGATGAGTGGCTGAATGGTAGCCTTTCATCTGCAAACAAAAAACTTAAGATGAAATTCACCACCAATGTATCGGAAGTGCGATGATTTAATGGATGGTGCTTTAAATTACAGAATTACTCGGACTTGAGTCCTTACCAGGTCCTTATCAGGTCCTTATCAGGTCCTTATCAACCAGGTCCTTATCAGATGCTTATTAGGAACTTCAGGTTTTGTTCCTGCGCAAGGCACGTGACTCTCACAATAGTGGGAGGGAGAAGTGCATGAGACCTATAGACCCTATAGAAAAATGACTGCCACTATATTATTCTTTTGTTCGTATTTAAATTAGCCTCACTAACCTCGTTTTTGAGACCAAAATTGTAAAGAATTTGTTATCCCGAACGAGGGTAGCGAGGCTATTTTGAATACGAACAAAAGAATAACTTAAAGGCAGCCATATTTGCATAGGGTCTATGATGCACTGGCATTCAATCCTAGGAGGAGAGGGGCGGGGAGGGGGGTGCGCATTAGGAAGACATCTTGCTTAAGACGGTGCAGAAAGTTGTGGACTACTTAGCTCGTCAAGGCTTACACGTTTTGTATCTATGCAAAGAAAAGAAAAAATTCTTATTGACTCTTTTGATATATATATTTTACATATCGAGAGTCTTTCATCTTCTTATTAACTTGCTAGACTCTAATGATCAATTATTTTTCAGGTCGTGCAGCTAGTCTCGTTGATAAACAGCCCAAAAAAGTGATTTCCGTGGCGGTGAAGGCGCTGAAGGACGAACCTTCCAAAGAACAAAAAGACGAGTTTTTCAGAGAAGTAACTCTTATGTCCATTTTAACTCATCCAAACATCGTTCAGTTGCTGGCGGTGTCAACAGAAGAGGAACCTTATGGAATGGTGTTCGAGTTCATGAGTGGCGGTGATTTGAATCAATATTTGAGAAATGCCTTGCCTGCCGAGACATCACTGGATTCAAACGAAAAGGGGAAAGGTATTACCACTCAAAACGTTTTTATTTCCATTTCTCGTCAAACCCGAAAAAATGTTTCACGTCGACTTTTCCTGTTTACTCAAGGGATTGGGAACACCCCACCCCTACCAGTCCAAGTGAAGTGAAAGGAACAATAGAGAATTGTAGAAAAATGAAAAAAGTTGTTGAAACTTGGGCACGATTTTTTTTGTATCTCATTTGGGTTAGCGACTTGAAAGTTTTTCTTTTTTTTTATTTTTCCGATAATTTTATTTACGGTTCAGTCTATTTTTTCACAATATTGTTTAAAAATATAGACATTACTATTACACTTAACAATTTTATATTGCAATTTTACCAGCACAGTTCTCATACGTTTCCGTATCTTGCAATCTTTCGGGTCAATTGCTCAATCATGTATTTACTACAGCTACTTTAAAAAGGTAAAAAAAAATGTGACTAACTAAATACCTAACTATTACAGTTACACTTTATAAAGCACATAGTTTCACATAGTTGTGAACTTCATTGTTTAAAAGAGTTATTTCCTCAAGAATTCTCCATTTTTTCTTAAACAAAATTATATTGATCGATTTAAAAGAAATATACTTTTCGGTTTGATATTTATTTAATAAAATTTTTTTCAAAGTGGCTGAAAGATCGTTTCGTTTCTTTTCGTTTACGAAAATTTCAGGTGGTTCTGAACCCCACCTACACAATATTTTGCCAAAAATGGCACCTAACAATGGTTATCAAATGTTGATAATATAAAAAAAAATCATCGTGCCGTTTCTGAATTATAAGCCCCTAAAGCTGTAATTAAGGGCGTTTTCAGCAGGTCACACTCTTGCTATGGTAACATATTTTGTTGCGAAAATATAAACAATGTGTTCATCAATGGTTTGGCAGTTTTTTTGATAGCATGATTGTAGCATCAAGTGATAAAGAGTGGTTATAACAACTCATCAAAATCTAACTGCTGGAAAATGCTTTGACTCACATTGATGCTTTACCCTTGTTATCTTAATGTAATATTTTAAGGCCACCTTGGTCACAAGATGCGTATGTTGAAAGTCGGATAACCTTGTTTTACCATTCCACAAAAATCGAAAACTCAGACTGTTTGATACCTTTATGACTTCAGACGGAGTACATATCACCCAACTAGGATAGATCATTATGGGAAATAAAAGTGTTTTAATGATATTTACCTTGCCATAAATTGATAATCCTCTTGACTTCCATATATTTAGTGTATCTTTACTTTTTTCAACCTCTGCTTGAAGTGTTTTTGCACTAATGTTATTTTGTACATTATACATGTATGTAATATATATTCCTAGAAATTTGACACACGTTTTCCACTTAACCCCTAGTGGTTCATTTTCACAATTCTGAAGTGACCCAATTCACATTGCTTCTGGTTTCGTTACATTAAGTTTAAGTCCAGAAGCTTTCTCAAAACGTTCCAGTAATCCAAACAAGACTGTGATGAAATAGCAGTTGTGTCGCTGGCAAATTGTAACAAGTTATGTTTCTATTTACCTCCTTTAGTTATCCCTTAAAAATTTTCTTGATTCCGTATAGCATAGAGACAACTATTGTTTCATTACAGGTCAGAGAAACCCACTGGAACGTCAAATTTTCTTTTAATGTTTTCTATTTCATTTTCCACCAGTTTATCTCACACAAGACGATCTCGTCTCGATCTCGGCCCAGATCGCCACCGGCATGCAGTACTTGGCAGAGATGAAGTTTGTGCACAGGGACCTGGCAGCGAGAAACTGTTTGGTCGGAGATGACCTGGTTGTGAAAATCGCGGATTTCGGAATGTCACGTGATATCTATACTACAGATTATTATAAGGTACGTTAGTCAAACATCTGCATCCATGTAGTAAAAGCTGGTAAGCATGCAACTGATGCATTGCGCACTGAGAAAAATAAATACGGATGCAAAGGGAAACTATATAATTTATCCCTTTTCTTAGACTTGCCACAAGCCGACCTCATGAAAACTAATTTGAAATCCTGTTTTTTTAGATGAGCAAAGAAACCTTGCTTCCCATTCGCTGGCTGGCTCCTGAAGCTTTCCTGTACGGCAAATTTACTCTTAAGTCCGACGTGTATGCTTATGGTGTGGTTCTTTGGGAGATTTTCACGTTTGGTCTCCAGCCTTATTATGGTTACACCAACAAAGAAGTGATGGAATTCATTCAGAAGGTAGTGTTCACACTTGAATTGTTATGATAATAACCCGATCATTTCATTTACTTTTAGATTTATATGTTAGTCTTAGTGAATACCGTATTATTTGTATACATTAGTTCTAAGTTATTATTTCAACTTTTATAAATGTAATTCTTACTGTGTAGTATAGTAGGTCCACATCAGCCCTTTGGCTGCCTTTAACACAACCTACTTATCAAATAAAGTATGTATATATGTATGTATGTAATTAACATAATAGCCAATTGCAGAAAGGTGAGAGGACTGGGACGAGTTTCTTATATTGATTAGATTGAAAACCG
>CM042758.1:34066-62234 GCA_022496165.2 Catalaphyllia jardinei | reverse complement strand
GTATGTATGTATGTATAATACTTTGAAGGTTAAAGTGCCTATGAAGTAAAAAAATAATTGCTGCTTATTTGAAAGGCTTTTCAAAGTAAAGAAGAATGGCGTTTTTCTTTTTGGATATCTTTTTTCGTTTTAGAGATATTCGCGTTTTTGTATCATGCAATTGAAGAAAGTCATGACGTCATAAGTAGTTCCACTACCAGTAGTAATCAAAGATTATGAGAGTGCGTTCGACGCCGTATAAACTTTTATAAACATACCTTAAATGATTTCCCTAGCTGACTTTCAACCTCTAAAAACCAACCTTTTTTCATCAACAACCGGGGTTTTATTGAAAGACATTTCAGTGACAAAGTCCATGCCATTCTGATTGAAGAGGTCCGGGTACAAACTACGTTGCGTGACGGCGCCAGTTTCCGTAGACTCACAAGTTTTTAAAAGAGAACTAAAATATTTTACATCAGCCTTCAGATTTCGTGCTAAATATTCTCACATTAACTTGTAATGTTTAAGCGCAAGAGCTAATTTGCAAAAGTATGTTTTTTAGGAACATTATTCTAAGCCTGAGGAAACTCAGATATAAGTAGACATTTGTAATCGAGTGCTCGTTCATCGTAAACAAACCCCGTGCGACTGATTCGAGTATTCCCCTGGCCCGATTGACAAAGCTAAGTATACAGTATAGCGATGTTTCTTGTTACGTCACCTATTGTCATTAATGCCAACCAGAGGTTTATTGGCTGTTGAAACAATGCATGCCATCTATATTGTTCAGTGGCTGGCAAATTTGAATATCAAAAGAAATGTGACGTCCAATTTTGTAAGGTTTACATGTCCGTTTCCTGTTCAAGTTCACTCTTATGGATCTTGCCCTCAGAGTACGTACTCTTTCACCGACTCTAAATAATATTCGACCGGATACGACCAGTGCGACTGACCTTTTCTGTCGCAAATTGGAAGTAAATCAACAAATGCAATCAAGTACAGCCCGGGAATTACAGCTGTTTCCACAGTTAACATCCCAAAGCCCAGGCGATCGCGTTCGTGAACATATAAAATAAACAAGCTCCTCAAGAGCCCGAAAGAACGTTAAATAACATCATACTTGAATATAATACTGCTCAGCCTCAAAATTCCAGGGCAAAAGTATCCACCGCTACCTCTGAGATCGAGAGCACATGGAAAGAAAGTACAAAGTCTACATGGCCTGCTCACGTGCTCACATGTTCGTCACATGTATTATCACATGTCTCAGTTACGGTACCAGTTTACTGGCCGTGACCATAGTTAATAACTAACTTCTGTTGTTGTCGCAGAAATTGTGATGCAACACGTAGAGGAACGCGCCCTTGCAACTTGCCGACAAACAATACCACTCTGGTTACGCTACGTTGACGACACCTTTACCGCCGTTCACAAAGACGAAATCGACGCTTTCCACGACCACCTTAACGAACAGAACGCCGACATCCAGTTTACCAAAGAAATCGAAGAAAATGGAAAACTTCCTTTTCTAGACTGTTTGGTAAGCCGTGACAACAACGAACTGCGAACAACAGTGTACAGAAAACCAACGCATACCGACAGATTACTTGACGAATCATCCTACAACCCGACTTCACACAAAGCCACGACTATAAAGACTTTGACAAGGCGAGCGCAACTAGTTTGCGATACACCGGACAGCTTACGTGACGAAAACAAATACCTTGAACGTGTTTTTATTAAAAACAACTACAACGCTGACTTTATTAGACGAAACATTTTCCGACCTACTGAAACTGACGCAACGAACAAGAATCCGACACCTGTTACTACAGTGACTATACCTTACATTAAGGGAACTTCTGAGACTATCTCACGGATCTTACAGCCCTACAACATCCGCGTAGCCCACAAACCTACAACTACGTTACGGCACTTACTGACCAACGTTAAAGACCGAGACGAACCCAACAACAGACAGGGAGCTGTTTACAAGATCAAATGCTCCGACTGCCAGGCCTCCTACATTGGTGAGACTGGCAGAAACCTTAACACGAGACTGACTGAACACAAACGAGCCACGAGAAATGGTGATGTCAACAATCACATTGCTGTGCATCATCAACTGACAAACCACAACATTGACTGGGACTCTGCTCAATGCTTAACCTACAGTACAAACTATTTTCAACGACTGACTCTGGAAAGCTGGTATACTAACTTAGAACAAACGCCTCTTAACAGATGTCAACAACTACCGGCACCTTACAAACGACTTATCCGCGACGAAAACGAAACCGACAAACGGACTTCTAACAGACCGGCTTAATTATTTTGACTTATTTTGTTTTACAATAGACGGACTCTAACAGACCAACTTGACTAACAAAAGACGGATCGAAACCGACCAATGACTGATGACTAACTTTACATGAGTCTTCCAGCCAATACCATCATGGCTTAAATGACCAATCACTATCAACGGACCAGACTTATAACATCACCGACTGACACTATTCACTTGACTCTGAAGATGACTTCCGCTCAGGTTGTCGAAACGTCAGTCACCAACAACAGTTCTTTTCAGAACTATTCTCACCCGGACGATCACACAATACGAACTACTGATACTCCTGGGTTCAAACCATTTACTATGTTAATAACTATGCTGTGACATATAGGTTAATAACTATGCCGCGACATACCCCTGCAAAAATTAAGCGGGGTGGGGTGGCCATTTTTGAGTCCTTACAAGAATATGGGTTTGCCAGACTATAACCTTACGCAGGGAAACCAACTCTGCAGAGTCACAGGCCAAAATTAGAATTGCGTTGCACTTCGTAGAACGCAAAAACGATGAAATACTGAATTAAGAATATCTCCAGAAATATTGGAGCAGTGATCTTCAAACTTGGCACCAGAAATGTACATCACAAAAGAAACAAATTGACACCTACTATATTCTTAAGTATTCTTTTTGGCATAGGTATATTGATGAGTGGAATTCCTTACCGAAAGATATCGTTGAAGCAGTCAGTGTTAGTAATTTCAAGAGGCGTCTGTATAAGATGCTCATTAAGGATTCTGTATCGCACTAGGATGTTTATGTTTTCTTATGGATGTTTTATTTTGGCTGTATTTTGTACGTTTACATTATGGGTTTAAATTAATTAGTTGGTTATATATACAGATTTTAGATTGCTGGAGATTTATCTATGTCATAGGCTTTGTGGTATATATAGTTTGTACATATATTTATTTATTTATTATATAGATATTTACATATTTATATATATCTACATACAAGTACATTTTGTATATATGTATATATATATCTCTTCTGGGGGTCAGCTTCATATGAAGATTAAGTTCTTCCCTGTTGGCACCCTATTTGCATTTGTACTTTTGTTTCTCTAGTGTATGCAAATAAAGTTGTTATAAATATATTGTTTCCATGGCAACACCCTTGGCTCCAGTCTCTTTCCGTGAAAAACCAAATATTCCCGTTTGCAACCTTTTTGAGTGTGACAGGGGGATTGTGTTAACTCTCCCCATTAGATTGTTGGGAGTGGATGATCCTTGTGTAACATGAAATCTGGGAATTTCAATAGTAATTAAAACAGGGCCAGCGGCATAACTGTTGTCATGGCAACGGCATGACAGCTGTAGGGTTTTTTTGTGATGTATATTTCTGGTGCCAAGTTTTAAGAACATTGCTTTAACATTTCTAGAGATATTCTTGATTGAGTGTTGTACCGATTTGGTGGAACGACCTATGACGTCATCACTTCTCTCATTTGCATAATACTAAAATGTAAATATCTCTAAAACGAAAAAATATACCATAAAGGAAAACACCGTTCTTGTTTACTTTGAAAAGCGTTTCAAATAAGAAGCAATTATCTTTTACTTCATAGGCACTTTAAGCCGTAAACACCAGGTAAAGTGATGAATTCAATGGGGCGCCTTGAGTGCTTTGAATTAATTTATATGACCGAGAATGTTCGGCAACTGGTAGCAATTTACAACAAGAGGTCGCACAATTCTATCGTACAGCTAGAAGACACTAGACTTTGACAGACCTTAAAGACTGGAAGTTGACAGACCAGAACCAAAGATTGTTGTTTATTTGCACAGGGTATTCATTTAGGGAAGCCCGACAATTGTCCAGAATTTATGTATGCTTTAATGAAAGACTGTTGGCAAAAAGAACCTGAGAAGCGCTTGGAATTCACCAAGATAAGTATGCGACTTAAATATCCATACCACAATTATGATGTCCCGCCTGCATCTGACCTGGTAGAACAGACTGATGGGCCTGGAGAAAAAGAAGCTGCAGAATCAGGTAATGTGTAGTTTAGATTGTGTTTCTTTGTCAAAGTGGAGCAGGGATGGCACGGTGATCGGAGTGCATGTCTTCCGTCATTGTGGTCTGGTATGGGTTCGATTTCGCTCTGGTGCCTGATGTGAGTCGAGATTTTCCTGTTCTCAAACTACAATTCCACCTAGACTGAGGACTCGCATGAAAAGCAGTTGAGACTGAAGTGGTTCGTGGAAGCAAAAGAGCCCCTTATAACATTACATCAATTCACTGTTGCTCCGTCACACAACTGCTCGATGTACGAGATATATATTTAGAGGGAATAAATGTAAGAACACAAACTGTTTGTACAAAGGAGCAACAAGACTTACGTCACGTTTCAGAGGAGGGTAAAAGTCGCTTACCTTGATCCATTTTGTTATCCATTCCCATCCTCACTATCGTTAGTCATTTTCAATTCCAAATAGCGGCGTCATTGTCACTTTTCTATTATAGTTATAAAAAAAACAAATAACTTCCCTTGGGTTCCTGTGACATCTATATTGTTACTTTTTTGACACAGGAAACTATGACATTCCTAGAAGTCCCGCCACAAGTGATTACGACATCCCGCGTACGATGTCACAGGAGGAGGGAAATTACGACGTGCCTCGATCGTCCGAAGATATACAAACGAGCAGAGCCGACGATTATGACTACGAGCAAGTCCCTAATGAAATTTCAGTATAATGGCATATTTGTACGTTTTATCCATTCATAATTTAGAAAATGTCAGTATGATTGAAGTTTATGGTATTTCCAGCGACGTGCTTAATACGTCGTTTTAGGTCATAGACGAGAGCCCTAAAAATCATTCTTGATTCTAGTTGCTAGCAATATTCTCATAGCCGTTCAAACCGAGGGTCTGGAAATACAGTGCGAAACAACCATTATCTAATTCTTGTTAAAACAATTTCAGCTATTCTGAATTTACAGTTCTTTCCTGTACTTTGCGAGAAAATTGAAAGCATCTTCAGTTGACAAGTTCATGTTTACATAACATTGCACAAAGTTACAAATTCAGTTCATTCAAACATTTCTCCGAATTTTAATGTTTTGTGTTTTGAACGTTAAATCAATTCAGTTAATGTCGTTATTTTACATATTCAGTAGTCAAAGTTAACTAACAATATTTGTAAGGATTTTGGATGAGTTTCCAATACCGCCATATTCCACAGCTAGATCTTTGAAGAATTTGTTCGTCTTTGTATCACGTTATGATGAAGAAGAGACAAATCTAAAGCACAACTAAATCAAGTTTACTTGTCAGAGAGGCTTTCTGCCTCGTGCTGTAAACCAACAATCAAAACAAACCATCATTCAAAATTAGCAACAAAACCGTGTCACTAGAAACAAGCGCGAGAAAACTGTAACATGCGCTAAGCGCGGGAAAACAAGTCACTGTTGGCAAATAACGTCATCCGTTTTTGTTGGTAGACATGAGACATAAGCATGTAAAAATCTGAACTCAGTTGCCTTCTTCATCCCTCACTCAAAATATGTAAGCAATGGAGAAAAACAAAACCTTAAGTGCATCTTAGTTTTTAAAAATATAATTTTAATTAAATCGTTGTTTAATGAGTAAGGACGGTTATATACTGGAAACTGAATTCATTCTCATCAATTAGATCAGGAAATTCAGTTCAAAGCTATGTTACTATACTTTCTTCATCACCGTAATAGGGGAATCCTTGTTTACAATATTTGCCTCATTAGCATAAGCAATCCAGTTTCTGATGGCGCTACAAATAAATCAGTTCTGAATATTGAAAGGTCATAGTACGATTTACTCTGCCAATGAATATGAGCTTGATGTATTGAATACTTTTTCCGCAACGCGGGTTTAAAAACTCAAAATTTTACAAAGAATTTATGAGCTTATTAGCGCTTTTGTCACCCAGAAATTTTGCAGTTTTTGAAAGAAAATGTCTCGTTGAGTATTACACACAAAGAGCTAAAAAATTTAACCATGTATTAAGTTTCATTAGCTCTTCAGCTGCCTGGAGTCAATATATACTTAACAAGTTTTCTTCCGTGTGCAAAGTCGTATGCAAATGAGCAAAGATGTGAACAATGACGTCATCATGAATCCCCCTATAAAGGTCACATTACGGCCGTTGGTTGAAACAGCTCTTTGCGCTATTTAGGGGGATCGATTCTTTTCTCCAGTAAAGTTAAAAATGAACGATATAGATCAAGTAACTGGTTGAATAAACTTCCACTTTTAATACAAGAATGAAAATTGCGTCCGTATCTGCATTTTCCGTGGGTTCCATTAGTTCCTTGTACATTCCCTCTGTATTTCATCTTCATTTCCCTAAAGTCTTTCCTCTCCATTCGTTCCATCATTTCTCCATGGGTGTCTCGACCTCCCTGTGCATTACCTCTCTTTGAATTTTATCTTGAGCACCCTCAGGTATTCCCTGTCCGTTCCTTCATTCCCCGTGGCTTCCATGAATTCCCCGTGCATTCCCCTTTGTATTTTATCTTGAGTACCCCAATGATTATAAGTGTTCTAACCCTCACCCGCTCAGAAAAGAACCTCTCTCTAAGTGTTAAAAGCTCTGCTGTCATTTTTTTTGGTGACTGTGATTTACGCTAAGACGTCAACTGTAGTAGCTCTGGGCAAATTAAATAGTCGTAAGATGTGTTTGTGTCGGTAATTATGCAACTTAAGTTCAGCAGGTTTGCAGGATTCAGTTTACGTTCGCTGTTTACAATACATTTAATACTAAAAGGGTGGAAAGTCCAACGGCTCCAAACTGGAACCACATCATTCATCATGTAACCATGGTAACGATCATGTTATACAGTCCCTATGATGCTAAGAGTGTTCTGCGCTGTTCAACTCTTCACGCATTTTGAGATTGTGAGTAGTGAACAAGGTATGTTGAATACGTGATAACGATACACTTTTAAAACAACGTATCAGTATTGTTTCCAATCGTAGTCTCAAGGGGACGGTACTCGCTCGTCAGTTAAGCATTTGTGAAATAGTTTGATTTCGTGGATACATTGACGGCAAAAAATAATATGACAGGGGGTAATTCATAGATACTGAGAGGATACGATGATTTTGAATTTTTCTGAGCTAATTTAATAACTTCCGTGTATCCTTGCGCATGCAGTCGTCATCTAAATTGGAAAACCATGTCAGGGTGTGCTTGAAGCGTATGAGATACCAAGTGTGTTTAGAGATTATCATGTTCAAAATGGATATTTACATTCTTTGACCCTGATGCGACGAGTTATTATCAACCTCATGTGGCTATGAATTCCAAGTCTAATTTTAAAAATGATACATTAAAATCGCTAAATCCAGACAAGCTGTGTCATGCCATTTTGTATGAGGTCTGATCTTTAGCCATTTGTTCACTGAAATGAAAATATTTGTATTTGTTTGAGATTTTTTCTATTGTTGTCTTAAAACGAAATTACCTTACCTTTTGCAGTTTACCTGTTGAAACCTATATTTTTCTTTTTTTTTGTTGAAGGGGCGCTTCTTCCGTTGAAGCAGAGACTATGGTTGAGGTGGAACTGTTCTGTGATAACCTTTGACAGTAAAGTGGGATGTATGGCGACAAAAAATATGAATTCCAGCATATGTTACAGCCTTGGATGCTGCTGACATGAAACTGAAATTAACGTTACCATGAAATGCTTTACGAAACGGACAATTTTCTTATCCTGAAGATCTGAAAACGTCTGGTGTAGAAACTGAAACAGGAATCATTGGACGATTTTATAAACAAACAGTTAAGTGCAAACCCAAATAAGAAGACTGTTACTGATACTGATACTCTCTTCCCCACTACATGGAAACTAACGGTTTTACAAATGAAAGAATTGAAAGACTACCTGCGTCGGAGCTTGAACACCTCTTGCCCAAATTTTTTATGTAGAAATTTATGTAAAATGGAGGTTTTTGTTTTTCCTACCATTCCGCCGTTCCAGAAAAGTTTCAATAACCATTTGGTCACTGCACTTCTTGACTTTGGGGTAGCATTCCAGATTGAATCCCTCTTCCTCGACATTTTTGGACTCCCGAAAAGCTCTGTTCTGTTATAATTTTTGAAACCCGATAAAACACTCCTGCTCGTTTTTTTAAACATTACTTAAGCGACGGTAGCAAGCTGGTTCTACCTAACGTTGTTTCGTATCTTGGAGCACAAATTCCCTGTTCCTCAGCCCTTGCCACCGTCATTTTAGTCTCCAGGACATGCATCCTGCTTCTCTTAGCCGATGGGGCCTAGGTACGAAGAAAAAAAGGGGTTCTGAAGACGCACGATTTAATTGGCTAGAGTCTAATTCATACGGATTGATTCATTTCACCAATTCAGCGCTCGTTTCCTTCTTAAAATGTTTGATGTCTAACTAAAACCGTTCAATCCCATCACCTACAGACCTTCAGGGAGTTTTGTTCAGAAGTCTTATAATCCGCTCCAGTCATTGCTGGGCCTCAGTCTACAAACTTTATTGTTGATGAGTTTCTCAACAACGCGCTGAGACTAGCGGATTATTTAAAACTTTGGTTGACATTGTTATGCTATTTCTCAGACACTGGAAATTCCGACATTCCAAGACCATCTCCCTCCACAAGTGATTACGACATCCCACGAGATACATTAACATCAACCGATGGAAACTACGACGTGCGCCAATTATCCGAATATGTACATATGGCGAGAACGCCAACGAAAACTCCGACAAAGATTGAAACGACCGTAATGACTTGAGGCGCCACGCACCTCTCGTAAGGTCTAACAGGATTGGCCGAGAAAACAATAGAATAAACAACAGAAACAATGGCCCTAGTCCTGAAAACAATAGAGGTGGATGACTCCGGGAGCAAATAAAATTAGAGGTTCCGAAGAGGTGCATGACTACTGAATGACTTAGCAGTATAGAGTAATGAGTATTGTTCTTTCTTATTTGCGAACAAAACGCCTTAAGTGCTTGACTAATTCTAGGCATTGTCCTCTTGCAGTGCCCACGGGCTGACAAAAACGAAGCAAAAGTCATATACTTTTAAATGTCTTTTAAAGAAGCAAGTTCTTAGATAGATTTCAAAATGGTAATTTTAAATTTTAAGTTATTTCTTTTTTTTACAGTTTTTGTTGCACGCACATGTTTTAACGAGTTTTAATCACTCCTAGATGTAGCGTGGGTAAATAAAGTATTGTATTGCATCGTTGTATTGTATATACTAAACCACTTATTAACCTCGAACGTGCGGTATTTACTGGTAAATCTCAAACCTCGACCCTGCCGTATTGACCACGCTATCGCCTGGTAAAAACGGCAAGGTCTTGATTTAAAATCTTCCCGTAAAAACCTCACTGTCGGTTAAATATAGATTACTTCATAGAAAGTGCGACGCACGGATTTTTATTCGCAAGTTACAAAACTTTGGAAAACGAACGAGTGAGCGCAGCGTACGAGTGAGTTTTTCAAAGTTTTGCAACGAGTGAATAAAAATCCGTGCAAAGGACTTTCTATGCTGTAATCTGTTTATTGTATATATAGCGAGAATTAAACATATCCTTTAAATCAGTTTTATTTTTTCCCAATAACATAAGCTTACATGCAGAACAGCAAAAAAATCAAGACTGATGTAAATGGCCGAACGTAATAAACTTCCAGCAACAAGCGGACAGAGCCTACACAAGCTAAAATACAATACGGGGAATTCATATTTAAAACACAAAGTGTGAAATCTTTTCACTTGTCCATGATGGCGCTTCGCGCTGTGCAAAGAAATATTCGGACTCTGCACATTGATTTACGCTGTTTATATGTAGAAATGTTGAATGTTTGCCCTTGAAACAGAGAGAAGACTTGCTGAGGTGACTGTTGGCTAAAGCTGAAGTGCTAACGATCGAGATGTTAGATATATTCCGCTGCTGTTTCCGAAAGTGAACTAAAACGGGGAAGCCGAAGCCATGTTTTTAAAACACAAACTTCAAGAGGGCGCTGATTTCAAGACCAAGCTTCTGGGGAGCCATTTGAATGCTTTGCTCTGATTGGCCATAGTTTATAGAGGGGATTGGTTATGAAACTCGTCAAAGTTCTTTGTTGTATGTTATTGTTCTGTTTTTTTGGCCTTGACCGTGCACAAAACACAATGGTTGTTTACTCCGTACTGAGGAACTAACCAATAGAAACGTGTTGGTTACGTAATTCATGCATAGTGTATGAGGGAAAAACAAAAAATTGGTCTCGGTCGTGGACCCTCCAACATAAATTTTGGCATCTTTGTTTGCTCCTTTGATGTTTGCCGGGCTTCATAACCAGTTCCTTCTATTAACTATGGATTGGCTAAGCGATTCTACTCTGGGCCATGATTGGTTACATTTTTACATGTGAAGAATGCTATACGCGAATTTGATTGGACGTATTGCTTTTTGTGAAAATATAGCATATAGAATTCTATTTGCAGGGCTTATTACCTGCAATTCTCGCTATATGTACAATAATAGGTAGCTGATAATGTTAGAGTGGGGCATGAGGTGGGTAGACTTGAAAATATGGGAAACAAGTTTAACTCAAATTGGAAATAGACGAGAAAATTACACAAATAAGCTTCAGTTTTAATTTATGTTTAAATCTGGAACCAGTAATGACACGCGTCGCATACAAACCAATGCTGAGTAATTTTATCACAGTTTAGTTTATATTACTCTGTTAAATCTCAAGATATTCGTTCTCCTCATCGCACACATCAATTTGATCATGTTACTTATTACTTGAATTCTTCTTACCACCAGGCTCTGCGGATGTAAACTGACATTACAAGAACAGCATCTTTGAAGCTGGATTTTCCTTTGTCATTATTTAATTTGTTTCTTTAACTCGACGACCCTTATCTCTTGACATGCCGATGTAAATCTTAAAAGCTGTAGTTTTCAAGTTCAGAAGCAGTCTTCCAATTTCATTGTTTTACTAAAATCGGTAACAAGCAAACTTATAAAAGGCAACGATGACAATTAGCCTTCCCGCTCCCCTCCCTTTATCCAGTTTTTATGGGCAGAAGAGGAAGGATTGGAACAGATAGAATGTACCTCCGTGTTAAAATAAATGTACAATACTGTTTAAAATAGAATGTGTCTACTTCCTTGGATTGGTGTTTAGTTCATATTAATAAAACTGTCAGAAATTTCTGTTTCACGTAAGTTGTCCTTCATCAAGTTCTGTGTTCTCCGTATTTTGTTGTTCTGTTTCTTGTTCAATATCAGCATCTTCGTTATCAGACTCGTTCTCATTGTCATCATCATCATCATTATCATCATCATCATCATTATCATCATCATTCTCCTCCTCATCATCATCATCATCGACGTCGTCATCGTCATCTTCATCCTCGTCTGCACTCACTTCCTGTCCACCATCTTTCGCCAGTTTCTGAATACAAGAAAAAACAAAAAAACTCAACTTAAGCAGTTCACAGTATGTTTTAGGTAATAAATCGAACGAGAAATAGAGGATATTATACGGTGGCGAGAAGATATGAATTTCATGTTCTCGTGGCAAGAACAATATCTCACGCGTGAGCGCAGCGAACGAGTGGGATATTGTTTTTGCCACGAAAACATAAAATTTATTTCTTCGAGCTAACGTGTGTTCTTTTTGTTACATAGACATACTGATGACGGCGTTTTTGATGATTTTCCGAAGATTTCTGACCACCCTCCGAAGATTTCCGAAGATTTTCCAAAATTGTTCCGAAGGCCTGACGAACGTTTCCGAACATTTTCCGAGAATTTCCGAAGATTTCCGAAGACTTTCGAGGAAGACCCGAAGATGTTTCGATAATAAACCAACGAATTTAAGTACAATTTAAGAGACAAACTTTATATCAATGAAATCATCAATAAACTCACGTGTGAGATTGTGGAAAATAAACCACTCGGGTCCCGGATGTAGTTTTTAAAAATTTTACAGGTGGTATATTTTCCAGTAAAACACTCGTGTCTATATAATAAAAAAGTGTGTTTCACAACATATCCAAACACCAACAAGAAAGGTAAAAGTACGATGCACACTTTGGAAATGTGTTCAAGCACTGTCTTGAGTGTTTGATATATCTTCTCTATCAAAACTAAAACTAAGGAGAAAACGGACAAAAAAATAATCTTAAAACTATCAGCTAATTAAGATCACATATCCAAGCATTGTCATGGTCTTGACTATTTTTCAAAACTTGATGAATTCCTAATGTCTATTGCAATGGAATATGTAGTAACACTCAATATGTACCTTGTACTTAAGAACTTTAGCATCTTGTTCAGTTAACATAACCAGGAGATCTTCGTGTTCTTTGTCCAAATCTGTTTTCTCTTGAACTGTTCTGCTCATTTCTTTCTCTGTTGCAGCTAATTTTTCTTCTAACAGTTTGATTTTGTCGTGGCTCTCTTTTCGCGCTTTTTCCAACTCGGCTTTAACTTCATCTGTGCTGTTGGTTGGCGTCTTCAATCCCTCCTCTCGCTACAGACCATCAGAAACAAGTTTGAATCAGAGACGTTTATAACGAACAAGTTTATAACGAACACGTTTACAACGAACAAGTTTATAACAAACACGTTTATAACGAACAAGTTTATAACGAACAGGTATGATTCTGAGTTAAACCATTTATTCGAAATTTAGTTGAAATGAACAGCAATCTCTACGACGAATTACGACCCTAAAAAACTTGTAAACAACATCTCCACGTGGTCGCAAAACCACCAAAACCACCAAGCGTTTTAAGTCACATGACCCAGGTATTTGCACTTCGAGTATACTATAACAAAATGTCCTTTACATCAAACAGGTATATAACGGACAGGTTTATGACGAATACGTTTATAAAGAACAAGTTTATAACGAGCAAGTTTATGACGAACAAGTTTACAACAAACAGGTTTATAACGAACAATTTTATAACGAACAAGTTTATAACGAATAACTTTATGACGAACAGGTTTATAACGAACAAGTTTATAACGAACAGGTTTATAACGAATAACTTTATGACGAACAAGTTTATAACGAACAAGTTTAGAACGAACAAGTTTATACCGAACAGGTTTATAACGAACAAGATTAGAACGAACAAGTTTATACCGAACAGGTTTACAACCAACAAGTTTATAAGGAACAAGTTTATAACGAACCAGTTAATAACGAACACGAACACGTTTATAAATGAACAAGTTTGTAATGAACAAGTCTACAAATGAACAAGTCTATAAATGAACAAGTCTGTAACGAACAGGTTTATGACGAACAACTTTACAACAAACAGGTTAATAATGAACAAGTTTATACCGAACAGGTTTACAACCAAAAAGTTTATAACGAACGCGAATACGTTTATAAATGAACAAGTTTATGATGAACAAGTCTATAAATGAACAAGTCTGTAACGAACAGGTTTATAACTATGATGTAGATGGATGCTCTTTAGTCACGTCACTCTTGAGTGACGACTTGTAACTTTTGTTTGTGACTGAAGCATTCAAATGAAAATCAGTACATGACGTAAAAGGCAGTGCTAAGTGTTACCGCCAAATTTCTTTATTATATGTTTTTGATCACTTTTTTTGGTTTTGACCGTGGATAAAACACAATAGTTGTCTACTCTGTACTGAGGAACTAACCAGTAGAAACGTGTTGGCTACGTAATTCATGGATAGTGTATGAGCGCAAAACAAAAGATTATGCAAGGTCGTGAAGCTTCCAACATAAATATTGACTTGTTTGATGTTTGCCGGGCTTCATAATCATTTCCCTCTAAAACTATGTTTACGTGAAGTACTAAACCAGTCTCTTTACTTACCACTGACTCTATTTCATTCTGAAGCTCTGTGTTCATTGATCTCAACACGTCCAGTTCCTCATGAAGTGTCGTCACAGTTCGCCTCAGCTGCGCTAACTCATCCAGCTGCTGACTGGTAAGAATCGCTGGCACTGATGGCAGTTCTGACGGATCTGAGGTCGTCAGTTCTGCGGCTGCGTGAGCCACAGTTAATGACGCCTGGCAGACTTCAAGATCCTTCTCCTGAAAAGACACAATTTCAGGGATTTATCAACAGCTGTTTCTCTTTAAAATTAAAACATATTTCCAAGAGACCAGGAAATGAGAATGAAGAGAATAATGAAACTAAACTGTCTCCATGTTCTATTAAATTCTTACAACTAACATTATAAGAAATATTAGGTTGGCGCTAACGAGAAATCATATTGCGATCTCAATACTACACTTACCAACTTTTCAATCTTCTCATTTTTAGTCCTGACTTGCTCTTGCAGTGAGTCTCGGCTTTGCTGTAGATCGCTCACTTGTTTTTTTAGATTCGTTACTTCCTCGCCTTCAGTGAAAAATGACTCAGTGACTCCTGTCTGTGGCTGATAATCTGCGGACAATGAAGTAGCAATTGAGAGATAGAAAATTATGCAAACAATACTTAACTTTTGGATGAGCTTAACAACAGCAATTACGTAAACTGGACTAACAAGATAGAATTGACTAAGTAACCGGCAAACAGTAAACGACTTACTCTGAGCGGAAACACGTTGTTCACGAAGTTGTTGAATTTCTTCAGACTGCTGCTGAATTTGGACCTGAGCCTGTTGAACAGAACAAAAATATAAGGTCAGGTCTGTTATGTTGAACCACACAAGTCTAACACACAGAACCCTCCGCCGACATCACCTCCCCTGGTAATACACCAAAACTGCAGAACTTGCACAGTTTGTCAATTCGTGTAGTATGTTAAAGAGTGTTCATAATGACCCCACTTCAGTTCATTTAATAAATTGAAGTCAGCTTTCATGGGTCTGTCCTGCCATGGATCACGAATTTCGCCATAACATTATCAAAGTAGCTGCGGATCCACTCGACTACCGCCTCGTGAATCCACAGCTACTTTAACAATGTAATGACGAAGTTTATTGTCAATAAGAGGACAGACGCATGAAAACTGACGTCAAATTGTTTTTACAATAGCAAAAAATTTCAATGAAAATTTTATTTCTAGTGGTCATGCACTTAGCTATACAAGCACTAAGTTTAGCTAGTTTACAGGTACGCCACTGAAACAAAGGAAAATAAATATTTTAAATAAATGTAACATAGTTAAAAATCCAAACTGGCAGGACGCAGACCAGTTGGCTATCTACAAAGCGTGACCGCGGATTTGAACTCGGGACTAGCAAGAAACAAATCCCGCTAGTGGCAACACCAGCGCCCAAACCACTCGGCCACGCTGCCTGCACTCGTTGCCGCATCGCATAAATGAAAAATGCACGCGTTTGTCCACTTATTGACAATGAAAATTAGCCAATAAACGCGGGAATTTCTGCAGTTGTTGCAAACAATTAACTTCAAAGCTTGTGAGGCGCTTGAGCTTTATTCAGACGGAATTGATAAAGGTATTCTAATCTGCACTACCACAAGACGTGAATTCCGTCCAATAACAAGTCCCATTGCTATGCCCCCTTAAAAATAGTAGCAAGAATAAAAAATCCACATGAACAGGATATATCTTAAAGGGCTCAGGTTGGGTACATAGATAGTAACATGATACACACGGTACATGTTTGGCGAACAATGCTCAAGGCAGTTCTGAAAAACTTCAACACAAAACTTTAGACGCTGAAGTAACCGTTTATGTCACCTGATTATAAGAGGATTCCATATCACTGTATCTTGATTTAAGTTTACCAATTTCTTCATCCTAAAAGAAGAAAAACTAAACGTTATAGTGGAATGGTGCACTGCTGTGTTCGTGACACTTTTACCGTCATCATACAGTTATAGAACTCAATAAATTGCTAAGATTTGCAATCGCATTTGTCCTTGATTTCATGAGAAAGTAAAGGAAGATTTGCTGACACAATTTTCTGCAATCCTTGGGCTAATAATTAATAGATGAGGTGTTTGTATTCGACGGAATGAAGTATAGGATTACGGATGGCCAGCGATACCTAAAAACATCAAAGAACAAACGGCACTATAAACACTGTAAGATTTTCGTCATGGTTCAAGAGTACGCCTAAACTTATTATATTGACCTGTTCTCTGATAAGTTCTTTGTACGATGACACAATGGAGTCGTGATTTTCCAATCCTTGAGGCGATTTCCCGTTTACATGGTTTGTCATTTGCTGTAGTGAAGGTTCTTCTTCGATAGCTTTCGTAACAGCAGCTTAAGAGAAAATAAATCAATAGACTTTAAGTTTACTGAAATTTAGACATTATTACTGTTGGGTTTAATTTTGTGAGGTGATGGAAAAACTTCACGGCAAGGACTATGTCATGGGAAGGAGATTTAATCCTCGTCATTTTACTCTTGTTCTTGGGAAAGAGAGTACACTTTACACTCACATAACTTGAGTCAGCCCTTTTCCTACACAGTACTAGAACAGCTTGACAAAATGCTGGAACCTAACCATTACAGTATCTCGTCTTCGAGGGATAGTCACTTTATGACTAAAGTTAAGGGTGGCCATGTTTTGCACTAAACGATACATGATTATACATTGTATGTCTTTTTATGATATACATCTCACTGTACAAACCTTCCAACTTTTTGAACAGCTTGGTAAATTCATGGTCAAACAGAACATGTTTCTCAGATTCAACTTTGATCTGTGGTTAAAAGAAAAAAAACTAAACAAAACAAATAAAAACAAATCAATGACGATATGTACTTGAAGTGAAATTATAGAAAATAAATTGTAAAATGAGGAAAACACGACGGAAAGTTCATTTTTACCTCGGGTGATTTCACAGCTGCAGTGAAGAATTCGGATTTGGATATAAAACTGATCTTGTCCAGAAGATTGTCAGTTCCTATTCTTTTGATTATTAAATTACGAAGATCGTCTCTGTACACAGAAAGAAATCAAAGTGTAACGTAAATCTTTGCAGTTCTAAGGTCGACCAATAACTTAAAGGAAACAACTGAGTTAAAATGTGAATGGGGTGAGATGTCGTACACTTCTTTTGCCTCGCTTAAGACTCTAAACCCTAACCTTTACTCCTTTATCATCCTATTCCAATAACTGCTGATTGATAAACTAGAAATGAAGCCTCCTTGTAACAGTTGAAGCGCAGTGTACGCAGTGTCAACTTTGTGGAGAGCCGGTTTGTGATACACTTTGTAACACAGGAAAAGAAAACAGTCACATACATGTACAAGTAATGGGTCAAGATAAAAACAGTAAAGTAAAGCCAAACAAAAGAACTGACTTACTTCTGACATGTAGCAACTGAGTTATCATTATTGTCTAAGCAAATTCCTAACAGGAGAGCACAGAGCGCGCCCACCAGTCTGTCGGCTTCCTCGCCATGAGCTTCAACTTGAGCCATCAGCTAACAACAGTCAAGGAATAAAACGTGTAGCTACAACATTACTTTAGAGACGTGACACTATCAGTATTCTGGTGTTTATTTTTAGTATTTATATTTATATCGATATATTTTACTATTTTAGTATTTTATCGTTATACATGTACCTTTTTGCAATTTTATTGAGGATGTAGATCTTATTGTAAATAATCCCCTAACACATTTGTAATTTAATAGTACAGTTTATCTAGTGTCCCAAATTAGTCCCTTTGGGCTAAATACTTTGACACTTGTATATTAAAAGGATACATATGGAACATTGGCAGAATTGTGAAGAAAATGAGCGACGGCCAGTGAACAACTGGACAACCACGAGCACAACAACAATAACAAACCAACTCTTGTCTGAATTTCTCCTCCCTGCAGCATAGCAAGAAATCAGCAGATCAATCTCCAACTAAACTTTCAATAAATCTTCAAAATCGCAGCAAGACTACCATGTATGTAAACAAAAATAACACCTGTTATCCCTGATCTGAAAACATCTCTTCATCAAGATCAGTGACTGTATAGCCGGGGGGGGGGGGGGGCTGTAGTGAAATCCTCGTGAGGATGACTGTAAGTGGAAATGATGTTCACATATTCATACAAACCTGTGAAAGCATGTTCGTACATTGTTGCAACAATGAAACAGGTGGATTTCCTGTGAAATATAAATTAAAGCAGTTCTTTTCAGTAGATCAGAAGACAAATTTCCCAAATGTTAAACAGTTCTTCCAGAACAGTAAGCAACATCATTCAAGTTTCACTCTCAATGGCTTTCCCAGCAAAATAACATTGATTTTTTTCTACCAATAATATTATAGTCAGTGTATAAAGAACACTCACCAACACTAGTAGCTAATTGTACTCTAAGTAGCTGTTCCTTCTGTGTTGGGTTCCCCTTCAGACAGTGGGACAAAGCTACTGCTGCACACCAGTTGGAAAGAGGGTCTGGGCTGTGGAGCAAAATATTGTTAAGCACAATATTAGAGTACACTTCCACAAGATCAAAGGCAAACCAGAATCATAAGAATACCAACAACATTAGGTTGATTCTGCCGAACAGTACTTAGACAAACAACAGGAACCCATCCACTAACAAGTTAAGATAATTAACAAATGACAAGGAAAGATGTATTGACAAATGGCTTACAGTACCACGAACAAAGTTGACAATGCATTATGTGTACATCTTTGTTTTTAGCTCTAATATTCAGCATCATAATATATTAGGGTTTGAATTTTATTGCTAATAACAGTATTTGCATGTACATAAAGAAGCTGTTACCTGAACAAACCTGCACAGAGTAACTGTCCTGCTGATATGTTGGTAGCTAAATATGAAGCAAAAAATACAAGAATGTTAAAGTAACAACAAAAAAATACACTGTATCAAATTCAGTTGTGAATCCAGCTGATGTTTTCACTTATACCTGCAGATGCTGAAGAGGGAAGTAAGGTTGTCACAATCTCATTCTGGCCTTGCTCATTCTTGTAAAGATAACACTGATAAAAAATAAAAAAATAAAATAAAAAAAACAGACTGTTTAAATTGTGTCAGTATTCAAGAGTAGTCTGAAAGGAACTGCATGGGTGAATGGGGGAACAGACCAGAAGCTAGACAATTATTTTTGTTTAACCCTGTGCCTCTTACCTGGAAACAATACAAGACAGCACAGCGAAGACTAAAGGGCTGTTTGTCATTTATCATTGACATTAGAAGAACTACAATGGCAGGACTGAAAAACAGAAAGCAATTCTCAGAAATGATTCCTAGCTGACAACAAAACATAGGCTTACGATGCAAGCAATGTCCAGAAAGTTAGTAATATCAGGATGGTAACAAATGGAGAAGGAAAATTACATGTACAAGCAATTTCATTGTTATTACAAATTCGACTAATTATTATCTAACATTGCAAAACTTCTGGGGTTTAGGTCCCCAGTTCACACAGAGGACTTACAGAACATTTGAAGAAATTATTAGGTTTTTAGCACTATAGGTCAGCAATACATACGAACAAGTAGATGTTTGTATCTTACCTGGGAGGGTTAGATGGGGCATTTACTTGAGAGAAATATTCTTGATTTGCTGGGAAACCCCTTATCACTTCAGATACAGTGTTGATGGTCTGAAAGTAGGTCAATTCGTTTTTGTGATTAAATATTGATTTTTTAAAAAATAACTACCTATTCATGATGGAAAGGGGCAACAATTTGTATCCAAAAAACTGCTCAAATTAAAATACATTGTTACCTCTGTGAGAATGTCAGCAGGAATTCCAGTTGACATTAGTATACTACAAAGTAATCGTAACAATCCTAAAAAGTAAACAAAACAGTAGACTAAGTATTACCGATAGTTGTGCTTTAATACATACTGGTGAAAAGAGTTGGGCAAGCCATAGAAAAGATTTAACATATGACAGTAACAGACTGAACATCATGAGAGTAATACCATGCAAAATAACAGCTCAGACGTACAAAGGTACAGATTACGTAATCACAGAAGAATATTCTGGGGGCAATCATTTTGTCATCATGGCTGTTACTTGAGAAATTTTCTTTCAAATTGGCAAGAGACTTTGGAGTTACTTTGATTAGTCAAGATACATTACTTACCACACTGATTCATTATTTTCTGACAGTTTGTTGTGGCTTGTTGTGGATTATCTGGTGACACTAACACTCTGACAAGCTGAAGACCAAACAAAAACCCTTTTGTATCTAATTCCGGTATTCTGTTTATTATTTCAAAATAATGTACGCATATATTGTATCAAAATTTACCTATTTATTTCTACTCAATTACTTTGCATTATACCTGTAACATAAGCTTGATATTTGATACTTTTTGAGTGGACCATGAATTATCTTGATTATCTACCACAAATAAATAAACAAACGTTAAACCATGACTAGAATTTCTTTAAAAACTGGCTTGATCAGAAGTCTGGTTATACTGAAAAGGCTTGGAAGCTCAAATCTACATATATGTTGGATGTACAAATATGCTGTTTAGTCTTCAGTCTTTACTTAAAATAATTCTGGGGTGAACACAAAGTTTACTGTTAATATGTGACACTTACCAGTGTTTTCTGGTATAGGAACTTGTTCCAGCTCAAAAAATGGAGTAAGTCTTTGAACATAACTACAAAAGAGTAAAACATTTCAAGCTTTATTAATAATCATCCAGAGTTAATTACAAGTCATGCTAATAAACTGTACAGTGAGCCAGATTTTAATTTCTAAACAAATAACAAAGAGAACAACACCAGAAATACCTTCCTTCTCTAAAGAAATTTTGGTTTGAAACATTTAATTTCAACAGATTTTGCATCAGTAACAGACAGTCTTCCACAACAATACCTGAGAAAAAACAAATTACCTATCAAAAAATTAAATCATATCATCGTCTGTATAAAGAGAAATAATATTTAAAAAATACCAAAGGAACAATTATTATTATAATAACCAAACAAATAAATTACATTTTAATGCATGCAATATAGTTATATGCAACATATAGTCAACTTCCAGCAAAACATTGTAACTATATTATAATTTATTATATGGCTAGCTCCGTGAGCGGGCAAGATGACCCAAATCACGCACTGTGATTGGCTACCCAAGCGGGCAAGATGGAGCCATCTTGCCCACTCGGGACTACCTGCTGTATCCCCCAAGAAAAATTTCCTTGAAAGCCACATAATAAATCCTTTATTGACCAAGTTTGTTTAGTCAAGATGGCTGGATATTGGCCTCATTCTTTTTTTGTGAGTTTATGGACCTCGACTTCGTCTCGGTCCATAAACACGCAAAAAAGAACTTGGCCAATATCCAGCAACCTTGACCTCACACTTGGTCAATAACCCATAATGACTTCTACATGACTGTAAGCAGGGTTTGAGCCAGGCTGCGCCATTATGATGCCAATCCCACACTGTAATCAAAATTGTCCCTTAAAAAAGCGGCCAAGGGGACAATTTGTCCCCTTCAAAATCTATGGAAAAAAACTTGAAAGGAAGCACACATGAAGAGATTTAGTTCAGTACAGAAATTGCAAGCTACAACAGAACGTGGAAAGTGTATTTCATTGCACGTTGTCCGTTTAAAGTTCATTCTCAAGTCACATTTCAGTGACGCTCTACTGAACATGTACGTCTCATGCTCAACCAAACGTGATGAATGCACCTGGCAATCGTAAACATGTTGTAATGTTTACTACACTGTGAGACTATGCACACAGCGCCATGTTGGATTCTTTATTAACAACCAAACACGTGCAACATAACGTATGCTAATTATGCTAATTAACTTAAACATGACATCTTCCTTTCCAACAACGAAGAATACTAAAAGAAATGAAAAAGAAAAATAATAAAGCAAAGAAAACAAAACAAAGTAGTAGGTAAACGAAGTTTGTGACAACAGTCCATAAATATTGCTAGAAATCAATGTCTGTTCCACACGGTTGTCACTGCTAAACGCACATAAGAAACTCTCGATAGCAACGCATAACATGACCTAATGGTAAGCAAATGTTAAGGCCATCACAAGTAATAAAGTCAAAGCAACATTGTTCAATATCTGGTCACTGAGTGCAAACAGTTCAGTTCATAACATAGTCCTCTCTGAATCTTGCTGGCAGTCTCACAGTCCGGCCACTGGAGGTACACTTGGGAGGTGTTTGTTGAGGACTGTGTTGGTTGGACGAGTCCAGGGCAGAGATGTCACCATCAGGTGGGATGACACTAGCTAGCGGTTCGGCTACTGTTGAGGGTGTGCCTGGCAGATCAATAGCAGGTCCAGCAATCACTGGGGGTGATTCTTCTGTTGGGAGCAGGTGACGACGGTTTCGTCGGTAGGCAGTACCATCAGGTGTTGTAACCATGAATGATCTTGGGGCAGTATGCTGTGCAGTAACAATAGCAGGCTCCCAAGTCTTTCCTTTTCTTATTCTAGCTGTTTCACCTTCCTTGATCACTGGCAGCGGTTTGGCATTCCGGTCATAGTACATCTTCTGCTTATCACTCCGTTGTTGCAGCTTCTGCTGGGGGTTCTCAACCACTTGAGGTTTCAAGAGACTCTCTACGGTGGGTAATTTAGACTTTAACATGCGACTCATTAGCAGCTGGGCAGGGGACTCCTTCAGTCCAGAAATAGGTGTGTTTCTGTACTCTAGGAGAGCTAAGTAGGGGTCATTACCATCTTCACAAGCCTTCCTAAGTAAGTTTTTGATAGTCTGAATTGCTCTCTCACTCATTCCATTTGACTGTGGGTACCTTGGGCTTGATGTAGAGACTTCAAATCCCCATTCGCTTGCAAATTTTCCGAAGGCCTTGCTTGAGAAGGGCATATTGTCAGCAACAACTTCGTCTGGGATACCATGTCGGGCGTACATGGATTTCATGCTAGTAATGACAGAGCTAGCTGTCTTGTCTTTCAGAAGACAAAGTTCAGGATACTTAGAGTAATAATCAACCACAACTAAATAAGAGTTAGAGTTCAGTTCAAAAATGTCAGCACCAAGCTTCTGTCATGGTCTGTGAGGGACTTCGTGAGGCAGGAGAGGCTCCTTCTGATTCTGTCTTTGGTACTTGAGACATACTGGGCACTTAGCAATCATCCTTTCAATTGCAGTAGACATTCCTGGCCAATAGACTACAGCTCTGGCCCTTGACTTGCACTTTTCAATCCCGAGGTGACTCTCATGGATACAATTTAGAACGTCTTGTCTCATCGCCTGTGGGATAATGAGCCTCTGGCCAAGGAACAACAAACCTTCTGCTTCATGAATCTCACCACGTAGATTCCAGTAATGGGCAGCTGCTACTGGCAATTGGCTTCTATGGAAAGGCCAACCATTCTTCACAACTTTACTCAACATCTGAAGGTCTTCGTCTTGAGCTGTAGCAGACTTCATTTGTGCCAGTTTCTCTTTCGACATGGGAAGATTGGTGATAAGACTATGAACCATCACCTCTGCATCATCATTCAAATCAGTATCTGTGGGCTGTTCATCCAGATAGGCTCTTGAGAGAGTGTCTGCTACATACATGTACTTGCCAGGGACATAGGTGACGTTGACTTCATATTTCTGAAGTCTCAAAAGCAGGCGTTGAAGTCTCGGAGAAGAACTGACCAGTGGCTTCTTTGTGATTGAGACAAGTGGTTTGTGGTCTGACATAACATCGACTGGTCTACCATAAGCATACTGATTGAATCGCTCGCAGCCAAAAACCACTGCGAGAAGTTCCTTCTCTATTTGTGCATAATGACCCTCTGCTTGGGTGAGAGATCTTGATGCATAGGCGATTGGGTGTCCATCCTGGAGAATGCAGGCTCCTAGTCCTGACTTAGAAGCATCTACTTGCAGCTTCACTGGCTTCGATGGGTCAAAGAACTTTAAAACAGGCTGACTTGACAGGACATCCTTCAAATGCGCCACTGCCAGTGTGTGTTCATGTGACCAAATCCAGGCTGCATCTTTTTTCAACAGACGTCGCAAGGGTGCAGTAATTTCTGACTGATTGGGAATAAACTGAGAAAAATAGTTCACCATTCCCAGGAATCTCCGCAGCTCTTCTCTGTTCTGGGGTGGGGGCATTTGGATTATGGCTCGCACTTTCTCATCATCAGGTTTCAATCCAGATTCAGACACAATGTTTCCCACGTACTTGACTTCACTGACTTTGTACTGGAGCTTTGCTGAATTGAACTTGACATTCGCTTCTTGGGCTCTTTGCAAAAGCTTTCCCATAATCTCATCATGCTCCTGATCATCTTGAGCGGCAACAATTATGTCATCAAAGATGACTTCTACACCATCAATGTCTCCAAATATGGCTTCATTCTTTTTCTGAAAGACCTCTGGTGCAGAGCTGATACCAAATGGCATCCTCTTAAAGCGGCCATATGGAGTGTTGAATGTGCAAAGGTGGGAGCTTTCGTCATCTAAGCACACCTGCCAGAACCCATCCTTCTCATCCACTATGGAGAACACTTTCTTGCCACTTAGATGACTTGCGACGTCTTCTGCAGTTGGAATCCTGTGGTGCTCTCGGCGAATTGCTTTGTTGAGATCTCGTGGATCTAAGCAGAGCCGCAGGGACCCATCACGTTTCTCTACAATAACGAGACTGTTAACCCAAGGAGTGGGTCTGTCAACTTTCTGAATAACATCTTTCTCCTCGAGCTCGTGGAGCTTTTCTTTCAGCTTCGCAAGCAGGCTATACGGCACTCCAAACCAGTAAAGACATCAGGAAACTTGGCAAGAATTTCTTCCTTTGTTAAGGCGGCCTGGGAAACACTTTCTACCTTTCCGACCAAATTTAATTTCTGGCAAGCTGAAAGTCCTAAAATCGGCGGTGACTCGACAGCGGCGACAAAAAATGACAGGTTTTCATTGATTCCAACAGCTTCACAGTTTAAGTTCAGCGTTCCGAGAGGTTTCACCTTGAAGTCTCCATACGACGAGAGAACAACGCTGGTATCCAACAGCGGCGGCTTAGTCCTAAGCTTCGAGTAAACACTGAGTGGCGAAACATTCGCTTCGGCTCCTGTATCCAGTTTGAATTTGATCGGTGTTCCACCGACGTGTAAGCTCGTAAACCAAGCCGAGCCTTCGACTGGCGATGCTCGAGTCACAGTTCCGATAAATAATTCTTGTTCCCCATGATCTGACTGCCTTTCAGGCTCGACTCCACCAATGGCGCCTTGATCGCTCGGAGTGACTACGTGTACGGGAAATTTCATTTGTGGACAAACTTTGGCGAAGTGATCCTTCCCTTTACAGGTGAGACAAAGCTTTCCAAACGCAGGACAGGACCTTGGTTGATGTTTAGTGCCACACTTCGAACAGTTGAACGGTAATTTTGGACGCGGCGGTTTTGGACGCCTTGAGTTGAATTTGTTTCCGACCCAATGTACTGGAACGCTCTTGTCAGAATCTTCCAATTCCTTTATTTGAGTTGTGCTTGCTTCACCCGCTCTGCAAATACTTGCTGCTTTCTCCAGTGTTAGCTCTGATGATTCACCGAGCAACCGCTCTTTCAGTCGGGTATCTCTCACGCCAAACACAATCCGGTCTCGGATCATGCTGTCATGCTGTTCGCCGAATTCGCAGGACTTCGCGCGTGTTTTCAGCTCGGTGATGAACTGGTCAATCGTCTCGCCTTCTTGCTGTTTGTACTCCCAAAATCGGTATCTTTCGAACACAGTGTTCTTTCTTGGGTTGACATAGTCCTCAAACTTCTTCTTTAGAACCGAAATCTTGGCTGGATCCTCGCCAGTTGCGAATTTGAGGGTATTATAGATTTCGAGTGCTTCTTCACCGATCACGTGAAGCAGGATCGCGCACTGAACTTCCTCAGCCTCTTTAATCTTTCCAGACGCCGTCAAATAGAGGTCGAACCGTTGAATCCATCTTCTCCAGTTTTCACTAGGATTTCCTTGAAGCGACAAAGCTTCCGGTGGCTTGAACGAATCCACCCCACTCCTGGTACCATGTAATGTTTACTACACTGTGAGACTACGCACACAGCGCCATGTTGGATTCTTTATTAACAACCAAACACGTGCAACATAACGTATGCTAATTATGCTAATTAACTTAAACATGACACATGTCACATCGAAAATGTTTTGGAATAATAGAGAGCTTTTTTACGGTGGCCCACAACTGTCACGGCAAAACACAAAGCCACGGCACTACAAACTTTACTCACGGCAATACAATGTTATCTCACGGCAAAACAAACTTAACTCACGGCACAACACAATGAACTCACGGCAAAACAAACTTAACTCGCGGCAAAACAAAATTAACTCACAGCAAAACAAAATTAACTCACGGCAAAACAAAATTAACTCACGGCAAAACAAAATTTACTCACGGCAAAACACAATTTGCTCACGGCAAAACAAAGAAAACGAGTTGGTCAGCGGTTATCCAAGTACGTGGCGTAACGCATCACAATCGACACGACGTAGATTTCCTATTCTTCTCGGTTTATTGTCTGTAATGTCGATAGTTGAAGTCGTCAACCATGTTTTGCTCCAATTGTGGATTTAGCATCAACATAGCAGATAATTTTTGCAGTAGTTGTGGAAAAGGTAAGTTTTCTCCTTTCTATAAGCATAGTTCGGGGAGATCTTTTTGGGTTTTTTATTCGGGTAAATAGTTTTTAAAGTTTATTATAGCGAGGATTTCTCAAATTTCCCTGACGCTTTGTAAGACTTATTTATTTTGTTATGACGTTGTAGAGTTGAATGCAAATGAAGATTTAATCGTTGAAGAGTCAAGCAGTGATGATCATGACTCGAGTAGTGAACGTGAGGTCGATGAAGAGGCTCTCATTAAGTATTACTTTCAACGTGGATTTAGTTATGAACAAATCCTCCTTCTCACTCGGGATTTCCACTCTTTCCCCTTACTTTTCCTAAAGCTTGTGAAAGACTTCACTTTGGTACTAGTAAAATCGCTATCTTCAGAACTTGTAAAATAAAGTTTCATAAAATAAAGGTTCATATTTAAAAATGATCCTTCAACACTACATGTTACATCACTGTACCTAGGCTAAGAGGAGTTGATCATTTCATTTGGCAATGAAAAGGAGCACTATAAATAAGCCTAAAGATATTGGCAAAGGGAGAAGAAATCAAGAAAACAGTGGAAAACGTTTCCATCACAAAACATCAGCATTTAACCATATTCAGTCTATCCCATCTACTTGTCTACCCCTTTGAGCCGTCTTCGAAGTGCACTTAACAGCAACAACAACCACAGCAACAACAGTAAAAGCTTTATTTAGCCCTTATATTTTATTACTTAAATTACATAGTAGTATTAATTAAATTTAAATAAGGGTAACTGACAACCTGAAATAACCTATTAAAAATAGTTAACAATGGGAAGTTGCAACATAAACCACAATTAAGCAAAATAATTTAGCTTGCACTCCTAGCATTAAGAAAAAACTTAACTTCAAGCATTTCCACAGCCTCAAGTCTGCTTAACATCCAGATAACATTCAGTACGGCTTACAAGACTCTTGACCAAAGCACATAAGAATTAGGAAGTCGTCGTTGGCCGCATAAGCACTGAAGCATGTGGACGACACGAATATTGCGCTGTATTTTGCAGCAGAACTCCCCCGAACTATGTTTATTGAAAGGAGAAAACTTACCTTTACCACAACTACTGCAAAATTTATTTGCTATATTGATGCTAAATCCACAATTGGAGCAAAACATGGTTGACGACTTCAACTATCGACATTACAGACAATAAACCGAGAAGAACAGGAAATCTACGTCGTGTCGATGGTGATGCGTTACACCACGTACTTGGATAACCGCTGACCAACTCGTTTTCTTTGTTTTGCCGTGAGTAAATTGTGTTTTGCCGTGAGTTAATTTTGTTTTGCCGTGAGTTAATTTTGTTT
>CM042758.1:22825-34056 GCA_022496165.2 Catalaphyllia jardinei | reverse complement strand
GTTAATTTTGTTTTGCCGTGAGTTAATTTTGTTTTGCCGTGAGTTAAGTTTGTTTTGCCGTGAGATAACATTGTATTGCCGTGAGTAAAGTTTGTAGTGCCGTGGCTTTGTGTTTTGCCGTGACAGTTGTGGGCCACCGTACTTTTTCGCTTCAAATCGAAGCCAGATGGAATCAGAGAAAAATTATTCGGAAGTTGAACACTGTCAGAGTATTAATCAGGAAGAAACGGATGAGGATCAAAAGAAACCGAAAAATCACAAACTTTTCAGAAAACTTGGTTGCAAGATCACATGTATATGGTTGCGCTATGAGAAGGAGGCAATTTTCTGTCATTTTTGTTGGAAATCTAAGACTAACCCTTTTGCACCAAAAACCTAACTAAAAATCCAGCGCTCCAAGCTGCGACCATTTTGGTTGCCATGGTGAGTGGCAAAAATATTTGGCGACCAAAATTCTGGCAGAAGTTGCCAATTGGTGACCAGCAGATTAAAAGAGAAACTTACTTGAAAAATTATCAATAGTAGGACGAATTTAATCAATAGTACTAGCGGCGGTAACACCTGTCCTTCTCTTTACCCCTCTCGTCGTTCAGAAACTTGACATGAGTGCGTAAGCAGAGTATAGTAACGTGGCGTTCGGCGCATTAGCCCTTCGTGTACTATGTCATGAAGTGTCTTCCCTTTTATGGAGACGTGTAATACGTCATGAAGTGTCCTCCCCTTCACGTTTTTTTTTGGTGACTGAATTTTTTTTCTATGGTGACCATTTTACAATTAAAGGTCGCCAAAAGTTAGCTTGGAGCGCACATGATACAAACAAGAAAAGTTACTTTTCTTGTTTGTATCACTTTCTTGTATCACAAGGATCAGGTGAGGAAAATGTTTTTGTTGGCTTGCCTGTATGAATGTAAAAACAATGTTGAATAATAATTAATTTGTTTGTCCCCCTAAAAATAAAAATGTCCCCTGAAATTTTAGACAAGGGGACAAATTGTCCCCCAGTGATCAAATCCAAGCTCAAACCCTGCTGTAAGGTCAATATGATCACAACACATACCCCCATCACTGTAACCTTCTTCTGTGATAATTTCAAGAAGTCTATCAAATGCATTCTCAAAGGCAACAATTTTCTAGAGAAAATACAAAATAACAGTCATGTAACCATCATAAACAAATACATAACAGACCAACTGAAAATAATTTACAATTATGTAAAGAATAAAGCATACATATAATTATGTTCTACAGTAATAACCACTGATAGTATACATTGTAGTTAACGTTTACCTGTATTGCTGCATTTGACTTGGTAAGTTGAATCAACAATAAAAGACCCTGGAGAAGGATAAATTGAGTTATCTATACATGACTTGTATAATATACATGTATATGTATAAACTTCAGTGACAGTGATTAACACTGATGTACTTATTTTATCTGTTTATTGTTTAATAATAGTTCTATCACATCTACTGTAATTGAATGCCATGTATACCAAACAGTCATGTAAAGAATGGAAGACCAAAACCAAACATGTTCACATGTTATGTACCTCATTTCTGATGATTTCTCGACTGTCAGACAGCAAGTCCATTAGTCTGGATACACCTATAATGTATATACAAGATTCAAGCAAAAACACATTGTCTATGAGTCATCATCTCACTGGAAACAAGAATGCAAGCCACTTTATATATACACATACACTGTTATTTTACATGATTTCTATAGGCCTGTAAAATCAAGGTGTCTTTATTGTAAGTGATGGCAAAGTACATGTACATACTACAAAATAAACAGTACTTACAAGGCTCAAAGTCAAAATTGAAAAAAATTAAGCATGACTGTGCTTACCCATGGGACTCACTAAAATGCACTGCTGGAGCTGATAACTACAAAAAAAAAACGTTCACTTGGGTTGGTCAGGGAACTTTGCAAGCCATACACACACAATGTCAATAGGTATGCCGATTCAAGTCCCTAAAAGTGTCATTGATAGAGAAACTTGTACAAACTTTCACTTTTTCACATTACAAATTTGTTGTTTACAATGTATTTTGAAGGTAAATGTACATGTCTATACACAAATGCCTCAACTTAAATCTCAAGCTTGGTAGTGAAATAAATACACGATTAATAATACTATAAACTTTGTTACTGTTAAAACACTCAATTCAACTATCTAATGATACCTTTTATTTGTCAGCAATACTGTAAGAAGTTTGACTGTGGGCCATCTAACCTGAAATTCATATTCCTGAGACAGAAAAAATACATTTGAATCAAAAGTAAAAACACAATACATGAATGTAGTGTTAAATTCACAGATGGTGACAAAAATCAAATAAATTGTAACTGTGAATAAAAATAAAATTGCCACTAATTGACTACTGACAGTAGATTTAATAATTTTACCACCAATTTCACTAAACAATCCTGAGTCTCAATCTACAAATTAAAACAAAATGAGTGCTTACCTCTAACAGACCAAGTAACAAAGTCACATTATCAGTTTTCTTGATAAAGATCTCTGTAAACTGAACTCCTAGCTCAGCATCTGAGGCTGTCTGACCAGCATCCCTGCTGCTCTCATCACCTAAAAAATAGCATTTATCTCAATTCTCATTTTATACATAGTAAGTATATTTGATTCATTATAACAGTACAATTCTGGTGTGCACTCAATTAATCCTGACTAAGACTTGGCTCTTTGAAAACTCGGAGAGAGCATGAATGGTCCAAACATCAAAGGCTTGGGCAAACAGTTACAACATAATTACCCAATAAATACATGTAACATGTAATGTATGCAGAAGTGATGACATTTAACTGCCAGTTTTAAAATTCTGTCTAAAAAATTGGAAAATTAAAAAAATATATGGATGTGTTGCAGTTAATATTTGGTCTCAGTTAATTTTATAATTTTACTGGTTAGTTTTTTCTCTAACTAGGTGATTTTATTTCTAACTAGTTAGTTTCTTCTAACTAGGTGATTTTTCCACTTTTTTTTTGGGGGGGGGGGGGCTGTTTCTCAAAAAGAGTAACACATGCTCACCACCAGCCCTAACCTTATCCCAATTCTTACCCTACTGACCCCCCCTGACCCTATCCCTATCCCTTACCCTACTGACCCCCTAACCTTATCCCAATTCTTACCTTATTGACCCCCCTGACCTATCCCTTACCCTATTGACCCCCCTGACCCTATCCCTATCCATTACCCTACTGACCCCCTAACCCTATCCCTAGATCTAGCCCCCGGTTTTGAACTCCAAACCTCTGACTTTGAAGTCCATCTTCATCCCCATTATGCCATACAAGCAATTGTTGCAAATTTGCTTAATATATTTGTTGGTCTTATAAGTTATTGGTCCCAGACTCCCCCTTCCCCTTTGACACAAATTAACCTGGTTAGAAAAAAACTAACCGGTTAAAAATAAAATCACCTGGTTAGAAAAAAGACTAACTAGCTAAAAATAAAATCACCTAGTTAGCAAAAACTAACTGGTTAAATTATAAAATTGACTGAAACCAAAAATTAACCGCAACAGATGCTTAAATATAAGACATGGGCCGCACTGCTCTCCACAGATCCTACAAAATGCGAATGATGGCCACAAAGGACAAGTTCCTCACTCCTTGCAACCAAAAATGGCTAATTTGTGGTGTCTTATTTACTACAAGGAGCTCCCAGAGTGCATTTCACTTCCACTAACGAATAAATCACCCACGACATAAGTGTGACGCAAATTCCTGAGACATTGCTTACCAAAAGGTATACCACTTGCCAGCATTAAGCAACAACTACACAGTATGTTGCCACTTATTAAATATCAACATCATGTTCTTGCGTATATTTCTACTATGTGTACATGTATGCAAGGGTGAGAGATTTAAGGTTGGTTCTCATTAGTGCATAAGCATAAGCACAAGCATACGCATAACATAAGCATATAAGCAAGTGAGAACACCCGTGACATAAGCATAAGCATAAGCACAAGAAAACAAATATGTTCGTTTTTCTTATGCTTATGCTTATGCGCTTATGCTTTAGCCTGTTCCAAGCTCTGGGAAGTTGGGAGGGGAAAAAAGGGAGAGCGAGAAAAAAAAATGAGGGAGAACTAAGGCTCCTCGTCTTAGTCCTCCCTCGTTTTTCCTCCCTCGTTTTCGCTTGTCCACGACTACCGAGAGCCTGGAACAGGCTACTTATGCTTATGCGGAAGTGAGAACAGCATAAGACAAATAAGTGTATTCGTTCTTCTTATGTTTCTGTTTCTGCTTATGCTTACGCTTATGTCACGGGTGTTCTCCCATGTTATGCTTATGTTATGCTTATGCCCTAGTGAGAACCAGCCTTTAATGCTAAAGAAAGAGACATACAGAGTCCAAGAGATTTATGTTACATAATTTACACTTAAATAAAAATAATGTAATGGCTATCTTTTCTTTTCTGTTCCTACCTTGAACTGGATCTGCTGAGAGAAGATTACACAGAGTTTGTAAAGCCAAGCCAGTGATTTCTGTATCATTTCTAACATAGTGCAAGTAGAAATAAAAATATTAATAACAACAATTATAGCATGGACTTGATACAAGCTCGGCACTTAAATAATTCCCAAACCCCAAAATAATTATCCAAAGCTCTAGTATAATGTAGTTTCAAGGGTTAGGGAATAAAAAGAGTATTAATGTAACTTTCCATGGGTATTTAAAAGATGATTACAGTTTGTTTGCTTACTTGTTAGCTTATTTGTCTGTTTCTTGATGAATATAACTAACCTACCTGTCTGTTTGTAAAACATTTATCAGTAGATCCATTGACTGTGTTCCAACTTCTAAACGAAATTTCTGAAAGCAAGCAAAAAATCATTTACAATAGAAATTATTTAGTTGCAACTGAGTAAGCTTTACCTGATAAAGTACCAGTAGCCAAAAGAAAGAACTGGTATTGGTCAAAATCAAAACCAACAGAACAAATACTGGTAATTATTAGTCACAGTCATCTGTATAGTAAATGAAAATTAGTTGTTGAATGATTCGCTGTTATGAAGGGCTGTTTTCATTAACTTAACATACTTTAGTTAGTGAATAACATATTAGGCAATTTCAATGCATCAAACTTGGTACTAAGGCTTAGAAAAATGAAACAAATTAAAAACAGAAGAAAATTATACACTTCTTGACTTTGCTGTGACTCACCTAGGCTTCATGCCATTGTATACAACTCTACCAGATGCAAAAAATTTGCACTGTGCAATATGCCCAGCAGCTGGGCAAGGTCTTAAATGGACTAAATGCCCAGCAGTCAGAAATTTTCACAGAATTTCCACTGAAAGACTTTTTTGATAGTATTTGATGTTTCTTTAGAAAGAGCAATTCCAAAGATGGCATTCATTTGCAAGATGACAAAAATCCTCATGTGCTTGACACTTCAAAAATAATATTTACACCTACATAGGCAGTTAGAGAATATTAATCGAATTGTGACAAAAAGCATCTTTCAAACCTAATGAGAAGATGCAATGTCTTTTTTATTGGAATAGCAAACTGATTCTAAAAATTATTTTGTAATGGACAAATTCTCCAAGCTTGTGCATACCATAACTTTGCTATCTGACTCCCGGTGGCAGTCTCAAATAGACCAAATACCCGTCAGTCAAACTTAATAAAATTTCCACATAAAGCCTTGTTGAAAGATATTGAGTCTGAGTATTTGATGTTTCATAGTAAATGGTTTACTATGGAGGAGTATCAGTAGTTCGTATTGTGTGATCGTCCCGGTGAGAATAGTTCTGAAAAGAACAGTTGTTGGTGACTGACGTTTCGACAACCTGAGCGGAAGTCATCTTCAGAGTCAAGTGAATAGTGTTTGTCAGTCGATGATGTTATAAGTCTGGTCCGTTGATAGTGATTGGTCAGTTAAGCCATGATGGTATTGGCTGGAAGACTCATGTAAAATTAGTCATCAGTCATTGGTCCATTTCGATCCGTCTTTTGTTAGTTAAGTTGGTCTGTTAGAGTCTGTCTCTTGTAAGTCAAAATAATTAAGCCGGTCTGTTAGAAGTCCGTTTGTCGGTTTCGTTTTCGTCGCGGATAAGTCGTTTGTAAGGTACCGGTAGTTGTTGAAGAAAGTTTTTTTGCAACATACTCTGCATACAGGGTTGGTTTTGTTTTGTTCATGATAATGTACACAACAACATATCTCCATTAAAGCTTAATGATGTTAAACAAATTGGCCAATCAGTACAAATTATGCCTGTGATAAACAATACCCTGACAAAATTATACCCTGACTATACCCCAGACAGTCATGCAATTAATGTCCCTTCCCCATTAAGGAATGGGGACAGGATCATGCATCAGCTAAGTTTAATAAAAGAAGTGATAACATGCGATAGGTTTAAAAACGTGGAAGACTTAAAATTCTCAATAAAACGCGGATATACATGATAATTTAATGTACCGTCACGTTGCTAAACTGCACTTTACTTTATTGTTTATACTCAGCCGACATGTACAGTCTACAAAATATCCCGACAAAACGATTGGATCAAACACAAGACTAAAGTAATACACCAACCTTTGAAAGAGACTTAAGAGCCCGGACAGCATCTCTTCTGTCTTCTAGAAGTGTTGAGGAAGCAACGCGGTCACACAATCTCTCAACCTGAATCAATATGCACGGTAAGAATCTCTGTCAGAGAGTCACACGATAGAGATAAAAAAACAGACACATGAATGCGCACCGTTTCGTGAGCGGACGGCTGAGAGCCGGCCTGTTGATTGCCCAAGACAGACTTGAATCCTCTCGACAAGTACTCCATCTTTGTTTCTTTACGTCTCTTTACGTAAATTTATTCGTAAGCATGCGCGCAACGTGGCAAAAGTTGCTTGGTAACCGAGCAGTATGATTAGCGTTCAACAGGTACAGCGGCTTCCCGCCATAAATAACTGACTCCAACATTGCTCGTGGCGAAGCACGATTTGTTGTCTTCCTTATTTTACATTTCAAGCTGTTTACTTATTTATGATTTGATATATTTAGACACGTTTGATAACATTTCACTTCTGTACAAGTGTCGTTGTCCTTTTTGGTAGGGAACGGTGTCAAAGAAGATGGCTATTCGCAGTGTTTTGCTGTGTTTATTTGGGACTTTACTGAGCTCAGGCGCGTCGGGGTTCCAGGACGGGGAACCAATGCGCTTTGAGACTCCAAAAATGAATGAAGAAGAGCAACATTCACCGCACACTCCTAAGTCCTTTGAGATGACGTGTGATGCTTGTACTGCGATCGCTTATCAGGTAATTGTATTAATCTAAAGTTGACTGTTTTGTCCCTGACTTGTGAAAAATGCTCATCTGGTCAATTTCTTGCACTTCTGTGGTGTTAATTTTTACCTATTCAGCACATACGCGTCGATTAATTTAAGGTCATTATAGACGGCTGAACTAATAAATTACCCGCTTACTTTCAGCTAATGAATAGGTGACCTTTCATTAGGGTCACTTCCTCCAGTGTTTAGCAATAAATTGTTCAGTTATCAAAAGCTCTAATAACTTTTAAAACTTAAATCTTACCAATTCTGTGAGTTTTTATTAATTTTGCACATGTGTATTCAAACTTCTACAAAGAAAAGCTTCACTGAGATAAACCCTCTTTTTCAGTAATTGTTAAAGAGTGGCATTGTTTCAAACTGAGGCAGATCTATTGAAGACCGAAAATTGTTGACTTGAGTTGATCAACTTTGGAATAACAAATAGGGCGTAATTATTCATACATGTATATCCCTGTCAGGCATAGTTTAAAATCGTAAAAGAAAAAAATGTATTCAGTAAGGAGGTTTATTATTTTCTATCCAGCAGCTACAGGACAACAGTTTCTCATTCCCCATACAGTTTTACTTGGCTTTTTCCTTCTGTTGGAGTGTTTATCCTTTTTATTGTTTACACTAGTGTTTGACTTTGACCCTGAGAGTGGTTGTTTCTCATAGATGAGCCAAGCTTTGCAAAAAGCAGAAGATAAAAGGCCATCCCTGAAAGGAAAGTCTCTGCCAGAGTCTGATATCCTTGATGTGTTTGAAACTGTTTGTGACAAATCCTGGGATGAGTAAGTTATTTGATCACTTTTCAACTTTATTACTT
This sequence comes from Catalaphyllia jardinei, assembly GCA_022496165.2. Taxonomy (NCBI): domain Eukaryota; kingdom Metazoa; phylum Cnidaria; class Anthozoa; order Scleractinia; family Caryophylliidae; genus Catalaphyllia; species Catalaphyllia jardinei. The sequence goes on along the minus strand of CM042758.1, from coordinate 25,914 downwards.
CCATGGCTTCTTGTACAATTTACACAAGTTGTAAGTAAGTAAGTCACTCCAGGATAAGCATCAAAAAGTTAAATACTCCTTGTAAGTTACAAGACATAAGAATGTAGAAATGTAATTAAACCTGCAAGATAAGTAAAGAAGTTTAATTGAGAAATTTAGTGAAACATTATTTTATTTTGTTTGGTATTACTTTGTGTCCCTAATTTAAGTTCCAGTAGGTAGACTGTACTAGAATGTTTTGTCATGCTGCTAAAGGTTCCAAGTGATTGACTGACTGACTGATTGATTGATTGATTGATTGATTGATTGATTGAGCACAGGAAGAATCATTTACATGATATTTGTAACTTGTGATTTTCAGCTATGGCTTAAAGACAGTTCATGGAGTGAACCGTTTGTCTGGACCAGGTCTTGAAGCTAAGGACTTTCCTGGTATGATGCAAGGTGGTGGAAAATGGCCGGGCAGGTTGGTTGTGTTATCATGCTTTATATATTTTAGTTCTTTATTATCTCTATTCTTCAAAACAATTGCAATGTATCATATCTCCTTTTTTGGGAAATATTATCAAACACCCTCTCTGTGATGTTGCCTTAATATTTGACATGCAATACTATCTGTGAATAAGCAAACTCTTTGTGACCTTGCTTTCCAGACTTGCTCAGAAGTGTGGTAATTTGGTTGGAGACATTGGAGAAGAGGAACTTTATATGGAATACAGAAAATCAAAGGACCTACTCAACTACTTGTGCAAAGAATATACTAAGGACTGTGTTAAAAAAGCGAAGCAAGAATTATGATATGGAAAAATGTTCAAAGGTGGTTTGAGTGTTCTATTTGTGGCTATATTCTTATAAGTATTTCATAACCAGAGGGATTAGTCAGTCATTTGTTAATAAAAGAACTTAAAAGTTTCCAAGCCACCAGTCATCCTTTCTAATTTATTGATTCAGAAGCATATTACCTTGTTCAAGGTGATCAGATTTTCTTTAATCCCAGTCTGTGATCTTTCCTATTTAGCCACAGCTTATATTAATTGCACAGCGAGTAATTGGTTTTACTGCTATGTTTTAGTGAGAAGTCCTTCATTACATCCACTATGTCAATAAAAATCCTATTAGTTAAGTTAATTGCTCTTTGCTCCTTCATGCCGTATGTAATTTTGAAAAAATTGTTGCAGCTCATTTTAGCATTTCGAAAATTTCATTTGTTTGCACTTGGAGCAACTCTACAATGAAAATTAATTTTTGCTGCCTTTGTATGCATATGGAATAAAATGAGAATCATTTTAAAAGCAGCAGTTGCTATGTTACTGAAGCCTACATGACCCTGTGCCACAGCTTGAGCAACTCTGTCTTGTTAGATCGTGCAACCCGTACTCCGCTCCGGTTGTCCTCAAATCCAGAAGTCCTGCGTTTTTAAGGTGATCGTTAATGACCTCTTCGCGTTGAAAAAGAAAATCTCTCCTCTTTCAAGCATTGTCTTTGAGTATATTGGTTCGGGTTTTAATATGATAGAAAAATTATTTTCGTTGCTCGGTATGCAATCTGACGTAAAAGAACTTTATTAAAATCAGTTAATGGATTCCGAACGGTTTCAGCGGTTTGCGAGTGCCAGTCGTTGGTCGTGACATGCAGATACTATAAACACAGCTTATACGGAAAAATTAAACGAAACTTTTGTGCGTGTTTCCAGTCTTGTTATTTATTTAGCAGAAGAAGAGAAAAAAAAAAGAAACAGCAAGTGAAAAAAGTTACGACCCTGCCAGGACTCGAACCTGGAATCCCCTGATTCGTAGTCAGATGCCTTATCCATTGGGCCACAGGGCCATTCCTGTCGAACGCAGGGGAATTTTAATATCTTAATTTTAATATTTTAACAAACTAAAAACTAAAAGTCATTGTCGACTCCTATTAAAAAAAGTGATGTAACTGGATAGGAAAATGGAAAACGTGAAGTATTAAAAGCAGGCGATCTGACAACTTACAACTCGCCTATAGCATACTAACTATGCCCATAGCGGCCACTTCTCTTGAGCCACCACTCCCCGTAGTAAGCGACCACACTGTATAACCGTCAAGTTTCTCAGTCAAATCGTTTTCCAAGAGGTCTCTCGTAAGCGACTGTTACATGCATGATCATTAAAAGATTTAGAAAATCTCTACTTAGAAGTGATAAAAGTTCACTGAGTTAACCGGACCGATCAGAAACAACAGTTTACATGAGAAGATGTAGGTTTTGTTTGGTTAGTTTCGATCAGATGATTCAGATAAAAGAGACAAATTGACAAGGCACACTCTGTTTACCCTGGGCTCAGAGGGTTTTCTTGATTTTTCACCGCATGAGAGAGCTTCGAGAGAGCCGCGAAGCGGTGAACACTCGCAGCTCACTAGTACATGCTGTGAAAAGTCGAAATAGACAATATTCGTATTCCCCGACGGCCCTGGGACGAGAGCCTTCTGAACATGAATGCGAGGCTAATGCGGGGACCTTCGCTCGGATATAAAAGAAACATGAGGAAAATTACAGCTTCGGGGCCGGAAAACCAAAAAAAGCATTGAAAGTTGCAAGTCTCTGGAGTTTGTAAGTGATCTACAGGTTAAAGGAACACCTTAATTAAGCGAACATGCAAAACCATTTAGTAGGAGTTACCGGGAAGATTCACAGATAAATTGATCTGACAGGAGATCGCGATTTGCGAGTCAGTCGGGAGTCAATATCCCCAATCTGAAGCGAAATACTTTTTAGCTATTTTGCCATCTGATATCGCTTTCCACTAAAAGAGGGGAGATACTGGGGAAACTACAAGTAAATATGTTTCTCACTCGCCGGCACATATCTTTGATCGCTAAAATGACCAAAACTTCCACATTCGTGTTGAGTCATGATCAAAAACATCAAACCTTCGGTCCAAAGACCAGCTTTCCATTTTACTTTAGCGATAGTAGTGTCCACAGTTTGAAGATCATTTAATTTTCTCCCTGAAAAAAATGTCATAAACTAACAGAATTGCAAATAGTAGAAAGTAAACAACTTGTGTGCGTGACGAGTACGAGTAGCCGTTCCAGCCTTCTCTGTCACCCCTGCCACA